>NW_026844077.1:9419429-9500915 GCF_029531705.1 Pantherophis guttatus | reverse complement strand
TAGAATAGAATAGAATAGAATAGAATAGAATAGAATAGAATAGAATAGAATAGAATAGAATAGAATAGAATTTTTTTTATTGGCCAAGTGTGATTGGACACACAAGGAATTTGTCTTGGTGCATATGCTCTCAGTGTACATAAAAGAAAAGATACGTTGATCAAGAATCATAAGGTACAACACTTAATCATAGTCATAGGGTATAAATAAGCAATAAGGAAACAATATCAATATAAATCGTAAGGATACAAGCAACAAAGTTACAGCCATACAGTCATAAGTGGAAGGAGATGGGTGGTGGGAACAATGAGAAGATTAATAGTAGTGCTTATAAGGAAAATCAATATAAGATGCTGTACAGGTAGCACCTAGCCCCGGCCAGGATAGCTAAAATATATCCCAATATGAGCCCCAATTGTTGGAAATGTGGCCATCACCAAGGTACCTTCTATCATTGCTGGTGGACCTGCCCCCAAGTGAAAAAATTTTGGAAAATGATCTGGAAATGGCTTATGGAAATAACAAAAGAAAATATTGATTTTGAACCGAAGATCTTTCTCCTGGGAATCCTGAAAACAGAATACGAAAAAAAGAAGAAGTACCTAATCATTCATATAACGACAGTGGCAAGAATAACCTACGCCCAATATTGGAAGGAGAAAAAAACCACACCCGAAGAATAAGTAATTAGGAAAATATTAGAGTGCGCTGAAATGAATAAGCTAACATTAGAACTTAACGAAAGAGAGAACACGGAGTATTATAATGTGTGGGAGCTGTGGTACGAGAGGATAGAGAAAAGAAACAAAAAGTGAAATTTGAGAAGTATTAAGGTTAACTAATAATGATCATAAAGAGTTAACTATTACCATGTACATTACTGAACTAAGGTTGCAATCTATGTAAATAACAAGTCAATAACATGTATATAACTGTATATAATTACTTGTAATAATACCCAAACCATATACAAGCAAAGATACAATACTATGTAAATAATATGTAAATAATTTAACACCACGGAACCGAAAAACGCAGAATTGTATTTCTATATTTGCACAATAAGAATCAATAATAATAAAAAAAAGATTAATAGTAGTGCAGACTTAGAAAATAGTTTGACTTATCTTATCTTATCATTTTATCCTAGGAATGATTGATTGAAAGAAAGAGTAGAAGAAGAGGACAACCAGCCACAAGGTGTACAGGCTCAATTAAGCAGCAATGGTACACTCCTGGAATATCTGAAGGACAAAGATGGATCAGAGTCTCCTGAAGAAAATAAATTTGTGGGCAGAGAATTGGGGTGAATCCTATCACTGAATTTCTCCAGGGGAAGGAGAACCGATCAATATATTTCTCAAGAGCAATGAGAATATTAGCATCTTATCCCTTGAGGCATACATGACCAGGTTTAAACTATCTTACTTCAGATATGTTATATGAAGATCCAAGCTCTCACAGAGAGGGACTCCTCCGGGTGCCGTCGGCCAAACAATGTCGGCTGGTGGCCCCCAGGGGGAGACCCTTCTCTGTGGGGGCACCTACTATCTGGAACGAACTCCCCCCGGAGATACAGAGGATCCCGGATCTATGCACCTTCCGCCGTGCGCTCAAGACCTTTTTATTTCACCAGGCTGGTCTGGCCTAACCTCTCCCATTCTCTTTTTAATCTAAATTTTAATGTAAATTTTAATTTGTACTTAACCTGGGGTTTTAAATTTGTCTTGGGCTAAATTGATTTAATTCGATTTTACTCCTGCTCTTAAATTTTTGTATTCTATGTGTTTTATCTTGTGCCTTTTCACCACCCTGAGTCCTTCGGGAGTAGGGCGGTATATAAATAAAATAAAATAAAATAAAATAAAATAAAATAAAATAAAATAAAATAAAATAAAAGGGTGGAAGGAAAGAGAAGAATGGATGAGTGGCATCAGAATGGATGGGTTCAGTTACATAGTGATGAATGAACTATTAGAAGACCTGAAGTATAAGGTTAGGGTCAAATCATCATGAAGAAAATATATCTATTTGGTTGCTAAGAGTTCACACAGACTTGATGGCACACAATCAATCAATCAAATTCTTAAAAAAACTCCTTGGAGGAGGTTCACCTTGGGATTTAATTCTTTAATTTGTGATTTGGAATTGGATGAATTGTCCCAAAGGTGCTTTTTCAGCAGACAACTGGACTTCCTTGTTTTTTCTTTGAAGACGTTTTGCTTCTCATCCAAGAAGCTTCTTCAGCTCTGACAGGATAGTGGGGAATGGAAGAATATGTTCAGTGGTGAAATGTAAAATTTGTTACTACTGGTTCTGTGGGCGTGGCTTGGTGGTGGGGGTAATGTAACTGGATGGGCATGGCCAACTTTTTTTTCTTTTACTTTTAAAAGCATTTTTTCTACAACCTTAAGAGGTTTCAGGGATCCTCAGAGACTTTTAAAGGCATTTCTTTTTTTCTTATAACCTCTTCGGCCAAAGAGGTTGCAGAAAAAAATTGCTTTTAAAAGCCTCTGACGATCAGGCAACTCAGCTGGGATCGTCAGAGGCTTTTAAAAGCATTTTTTTCTACAACCTCTTTGGCCAAAGAGGTTGTAGAAAAAATGCTTTTAAAAGCCTCTGACGATCCCAGCTGAGCTGTGTGATCATCAGATGCTTTTTTTTTTTTTTACTTTTAAAAGCATTTTTTTGGCTGAAGAGTTTGTAGAAAAAATGCTTTTAAAAGTAAAAAAAAAAGCCTTTGATGGTCGCGCTGCTCAGCTGGGCATGGGGGGGGCAGGGATTTTTGCTACTGGTTCTCCAAACCACCCGCCACCATCGCTACCGAATCGGGCGATCCGGTCCAAACCAGGAGCATTTCACCCCTGAATATGTTCCTTGCAGACAGCTGGTCATTTGCCTCCTTTTAGAGGGTCATTGAAGCACTTGGAGATTTATCTGTGTCCTCAGGGTCACCTGAGTGGTGCTCCTGGTTTCTGTAGTCTGCAGTTTTTTCTCTGGGAATCCATTCCTACTCCCGCACCATTCAAAGGGTGTTCATCCCAGATTGTATAGCTAAAACTCTGTGAAGATTCTCAGTCCTCCAGGCTACGGTTGTCCCAAAGATACTTTTTCAGGAGGCAATTGGACTTTCTTGTTTTTTCTTTGAAGACATTTTGCTTCTCATCCAAGAAGCTTCTTCAGCTCCGACAGGATGGTGGGGAATGGAAGGATTTATACTCTTTGTAGACAGCTGGTCATTTGCATCTGAATGAGCTGAAGAAGCTTCTTGGATGAGAAGCGAAACGTCTTCAAAGAAAAAAAAAACCAAGAAAGTCCAGTTGCTACCTGAAAAAGCAACTTTGGGACAAACATGACCTGGATGACTGAGAATCTCTACAGAATTGGGTAAATTATCGCTTTTAATTAAATTATGGCAAATGCAAACATTTGTAATGTAAGGATTCCTACTTGGTTTAGAGTTCCCCACAACTGCCCATAGTTGTTCTGTCCCCGTACCCCACACGCACCCCCACAGATGGCCCGGAGTTAATAAGCCACATGACAAAACTCTTTGAAGATAAAGCTGGCAGCAGCCCAGTGGCTAGCTGCCAATTCAGACTTTACTCACACAAAACAAAGATTAGACTGCAAGCATTCCGATAAAACAGGCAGAGTGTCAATAATACAAGGATTAATCCAATTGCAGTCCAATAAAGCAGGCAAAGTCCAGTAACGCAGAGATCATGGAGTATTTCCAGTTTTTGCTCGTCACAAACTGAACCGGCCACCACACCCACATTTATACCTGTGGGGTGTGGTTCAGTGACTCAGCTAATCTCTGGCACGCCTTCCCCTCTGCTGTGCACACTTCTCCTGGCGCCTCTGTTGAGGGTCCAGCCAGCACTTATCTTCCTCGTCGCTGTCCACCTGTGGCTGCGGGGACATGCTTGGCTCTGAGCCTATCATTTGGCCTTCGGTGTCCTCCGGAGGCATTGCCAGAGAGGAGGGTCCTGGAGAGGGAGGACTTGCCAACTCCTCCCCCTCACTCTCAGAGTCTGCATCCGTCGATAGCCCAGGCTCAGGCAACTGAGCCACAACAATAGTGGTCACCACATACCTATGTAACAAAGGGGTTGAATGGGCAAGCGTAGGTTGCAGATGGCTGCAGATGGGCTGAAGCAAACCCCTCCCAAGTCCCAACTGCATGTTTTGGAGAGGTGCGCATACTGCATGTTGATTGGTTGATCTGACTTCCTGTTCTGGACTTTGCTCTTTCAGTGCCTCCTAGCCAGAACATTAACATTTGCAAATGTATGAATGCAACAGCTACGCAACCATTTGCGAATGACACATGCATATGTTCCCTCACATGACTGCCGGAGAAGTCTGCTTGAATCCTAAGCGGTGAGAATCGCAGTGCCTCTGAAAAAGTGTAACGGGAGGATTTACAAATGTTGTTTTAAAATTGTTTTTTTTTAATTTTAATTTAAATTTTAAATTGAATGTTAACTGGGATAAGAAATGAAATTCAGGGGAGGATACATCCAAGAGAAAAATTCGTATAAATTCCCTCTCCCTCACCCACCCTCCCAAATAAAATTAAAGAACTGATTTAGAAATTCACACATCCCTTTCCTAAACGTCCTTTTCAATTTCATGCAAATCTGTCTTTCAGACGAATAAACAAAGAAGGCCTGAATGAATTGCAATATGAAATGGGAAGCACTTAGAGGTGAAGCCGTGAAGAAGAAGTGAAATGGACAGGAAAAGAAATGATTCGCAGCAGTGGTGAAATTCAATTTTTTTTACTACCGGTTCTGTGGGTGTGGCTTGGTGGGCATGGTGTGGCTTGGTGGATGTGGCTTGGTGGGTGTGGCAGGGGAAGGATACCGCAAAATCTCCATTCCCTCCCCACTCCTGGGGGAAGAATATTGCAAAATCCCCATTCCCACCCCACTCCTGGGGGAAGGATACTGCAAAATCCCCATTTCCACCCTACTCCTCAGGGAAGTATACTGCAAAATCCCCATTCCCACCCCACTCCTGGGGGAAGGATACTGCAAAATCCCCATTCCCAGCCCACTCTGGGACCAGCCAGAGGTGGCATTTGCCGGATCTCCAAACTACTCAAAATTTCTGCTACCGGTTCTCCAGAACCTGTCAGAACCTGCTGGATTTCACCCCTGATTTATAGGTTCTACATCTAGCAGTCTTGCCCAAATCATGATTGAAACTTACTGCCTTAGACAACAGAGCAGTGGGGGAAAAAAATCTCAGATAGATAACACCACTTTTTTCATCCCTGCATTGCCTTGGATGCTTCAATCCTATGAAGAAAATTTCCTGCGTTGATAAGAAGTCAACACAGGTTCAATTTTGCTCAAACTTCAGATACGATCCCTTCTCGGTATGCCATAGTGCCATGTGCTTTTCTGCTTCAGTGTGAAAGGTTTTGAAGGTTTATTTATAGCTGGCTATTGCCGATGGAAGAAAAAGGGGGAAATTTAATGTTTTCATTATGTGTTTGGACAAGGCGTGTATTTTAAGTGCTCAATTTTAAAATCAGACACAATGTTCAAGGGGGCTTAAATGACTTCCTAATAGCATTCAGCAATTTGGATGCACTTAGAAATGACATTGCCTGTTTGGGTAGATCTGTTGTTGAAATGCCATTTATCAAAATGGCTTCCAAAACACTGTATTACATAAGCATCTTTAGGCACCTACCTATCACTGTCAAATCTAGCTTTTTTCGATAGTTCACTCCCCAACCATTAAAGGCACATTCATGCCCATCACAACATTCCTTTTTGAGTAAGCAACATCATACAAAGGGCACAAAGCAAATAAGAACTATCAAGCTAAGGAAATTAAAGGCATTAAACCAAAAATAGAAAAAAACAAAACAAACCCTAGCTAATTCTAGTTTACATTGTACCGTTCACTAAATCTATCCTTTCTTTTCTGTTATTCCAAACTCTGCTTGTTTTGTTCATGCTTTTATATCTATGGAGATTGTCAAAATTGAACCACCCTCTCTCAGCATAGGGGAAAGGATACAATATCATCTATCTCCAATCTACAACACGGTCCTTTCAACAGTTGCAAGAAGGCTCCACACCCACTTGCACCACTCAGGTGTCCCTGAGGACACAGATAAACCTCCAGGTGGCCTCAATGACTGGCTAAAAGGATGCAAATGACCAGCTGTCGGCAAGGAGTATAAATCCTTCCATTCCCCACCATCCAGTCAGAGCTGAAGAAGCTTCTTGGATGAGAAGCGCAATGTCTTCAAATGAAAAAACCAGAAAGTCCAGTTGCCTCTTGAAAAAAAGCACCTTTGGGAGAAGTTCATGCTTTAAAAAATTCTGTTCTTACTAATTTTGGCCATGTCATAGGATCAAACTCAATGGAAAAGGCAATTATGTTCAGAATGGTCAGTGGTTAAAAGAAACGGGGTTGCCCATTTGATGGCTTGACACCATCAAAGTGTTCTGTCCCCGTCTCACACACGCACCCCCACAGACAGTCAATAGTGAAATAAACCAGCCGACAAAAGTTTCTCTAAGAGCAGAATTGGCAGCAACCCAGTGGCTGGCTGCCAAGAGTCTTTTACTTACGAAGGGAGTGTTTTTCAAAGCCAACACACAACAGGTAAAAGAATATTCAAAAGTCCAGCAATGCAGAGAGGTTTGTTCAATATCAGTTTTTGCTCGTCACAGAGCTTGAATGGCCACCACACCCCCTTTTATCCCCTGTGGGGTGTGGTCCAGTGACTCAGCCTAATCCCTGGCATGCCTCTTCCTCTGCTGCGCACGCTTATCTCTGCGACGCTGTCGAGGGTCCAGCCAAGACTCATCATCATCATCATCATTACTGTCCACCTGTGGCTGTGTGGAAGTGCTTGGCCCTGGGCCTATCTTTTGGCCTTCGGAGGACACCGGAGGCATTGCCAGAGAGGAGGGTCCTGGAGAGGGAGGCCTTGCCAACTCCTCTCTTTCACTCTCGGAGTCCTCTCCTGCTGATAACACAGGCTCAGTGATCGGAGCCACAACACAAAGCTGATACCACCCAGAACACAGAATAGCTGAAAGAAGCTGTACCAGATTGGAAAACATGAAGAGACCTGGCCCATAGAACATTTGTTTGTTTGTTTGTTTGTTTGTTTGTTTATTTGTTTGGCTGTCCACACACACACACACACACACACACACACACACACACAGTGTTTTTCTATCAAGGCACCTGGTCTACCCCAATATGTGGGAGGGAGCATACTGCTTCCCTTTTGCCTTTCAGCTCTGATCCAGGAGCCCTCGAGCAGTCTCATTCAAGACAAACCATTTTGTACCAAATTTATATTTCGCTGATAAAGAAATAAAGGGAGACTAGTATAGATCTATTTCAAGCTACTTAGCTCTCATCAGCTGATTATTTCTTTATCAGCAAAATATAAATTTGGTATAAAACGGTTTGTTGTGAATGCGACTGCTTGAGGGCTCCTGGATTGGAGCTGAAAGGCGAAGGGAAAGCAGTATGCTCCCTCCCACATGTTGGGGTAGACCAGGTACCTTGATAGAAAAACACTTAATTTTTCTCCTGGCTCAAGCTGATGAAGGGAGGAGAACTTGTGGCTCGGAGGTTAATACAACTGCCTAATATGCGGGCAGCCCAAGTTCGAATCTGAGTAAGGGTATGGCTAGCTGATGAGAGCTAAATAGCTTGAAATAGATCTATACTAGTCTCTCTTTATTTCTTTATCAGTGAAATATAAATTATCTATCTGTCTGTCTGTCTGTCTGTCTGTCTGTCTGCCTGCCTGCCTGCCTGCCTGCCTGCCTGCCTATCTATCTATCTATCTATCTATCTATCTATCTATCTATCTATCTATGCCAGAACCGAAGAAGCTTCTTGGATGAGAAGTGAGACGTGTTCAAGAAAAAACAAAGTTCAATTTCCTCTTGAAAAAGTACCTTTGGGACAACCATGACCTGGGTGACTGAGAATCTCCATAGACATTTCCCATTTGCTCTTCCTCCACATATTTGTTTTGCAACCCAGTTCTCCTTTGTTCTCTTTCACTAGGAGTGCGCCAGCTCAATGTAAATATTTGATAAAGATTTGCTCCCTTTTGTATTCAATGAGCATTCATTCAGCACTCATATATTCTTGCACTCACAATTCTAAAGTGTCTTGCACTCCTGCATTCCGCTCATGTTTAGGTTTCTCCTCACACAACCCCTCTCTTCCGACTACAACAAAGCAGGAAGGAGCACTCTTATAAACAGCAATCTTAGCTTCCTTTGACAAACATTCATTCCCGGATGCACACCATATATTACCATCTGTCTTCCTGCCAGCACTTAAGTATCTCAAATTTTCTCCTTGCATTGCTTCATCTTTCAGAAATGTCCTCGCAAACTACACAATTTGTGTGCGCTGTTTTTGTTCTACCATTAATGTCAAGTTCGCAATCGTTCACTCCATTTTCCCTGGGAAACACGACCTACGCATGGTCTTTGGTGTTAATTTTCATGTCCGCACTCCACATTACGCCATGCAATCAAGAGAGTGTTATTTGAGCTTTCAGGCAACAACAAAATATAGCAATAGCTGTCAGGTTTCGATATCGTCTCAAATATGTTTAGACATGTTCTGCCCAGAGGTGGGTTTCACACAATTTTACCACTGGCTCACCTAAAATGTGAGCATGCATGGCTTGCATGCATCCACACGGCTTAGAAAACATGGCTAAATAGGATGGCATAGTTGCCACTACCGATTCACTTGAACTGGTCCGAACCTGCTGAATACCACTGCTGGTTCTGCCCCATAATGCCTTGCAGCACTCTCTGAGTGAGCATATATACACCAATCTGGCTCCTCATTTTACTGACTTCAGAATGATGGAGAGCTGAGTCAACCTTCCGCCCCGTCAGGATCGAACTCCAGGCTGTGGGCAGAGTTTACCTGCAATAATGCATTCTAACCACTGTGCCACCATGGCTCCTCTGGTGCTAATATCTGAGGCAACCCTACGTTAGCCTTAATAAAGCTGTACTGCACTTTGGAAAATGTGCTCACTGTTACCTTTCACATCCTTTACAGTAAGATTTTGCCAAAGATATGCCAAAGAGCCATGATGGCACAGTGGTTAGAATGCAGTATTGCAGGCAAACTCTGCCCACTGCCAGGAGTTCGATCTTGATGGGTTCAAGGTTGACTCAGACGTCCATCCTTCCAAGGTTGGTAAAATGAGGACCCAGATTGTTGGGGGCAACCTGCTGACTCTGTAAACTGCTTAGAGAGGGCTGTAAAGCACTATGAAGTGGTATATAAGTCTAAGTTCTATAGCTATACTGAACAGATTCCTTGTTGTGACCTAGGCTTCCTGAGTCATTAAAACACACAAGTAGTCCCAAAAACCTCTTTTATTGCAACAGCTGTGAATTACTTTCATTCACAGCTGAGTCCCAATTAGTTGCAAAAAGTCCTTCAGGAGAAGTCCTTCGGGATAATCACCAACCTTTATCTCCCTTGACACGCTGCCAAAGACCTACTTGGCAAAGCCACACGGAGTCCAGAATCAAACAGAGATGCTGACTGGGAACAGAATTATCAACATTGCTTTCCTGCAAAGGGCCCACGTGCCTTTGTTCCTCTTTTAAGCCTTATGGGAGGGGCCAATCATCTCCAGGCCTTACTCCCGAGTCGTCCCTTTTGCTTTAATTGTTCTTGCCTTCTGGCAGCTCTGCGCATGCACACACTAGGAACAGGCTCCACCTGTTCCTCTGCCTCTCTGATGTGCGACTCTGGAGGCTTCGGAGTCCATGCATAACTCCCAGATGGCCCTGGCTCCATCTCTGCCTCTAACACACAGCCTCGTCCGAGCCTTCCCCAGCCTCCAGGACTGGTCCATGTTCCTCCCCAGCCTCCTCACTGTCTGACTCCACTGCCAGCTCCGCAGGCTGCTGATGGACTACAACATTCCTCTCCTTATCAATCTGTATTCATTCTTTCTACTTTTCACTTTGTGAAAGAAGAGCCTTGGTAGTACAAGGGTTTAAGGCACCCTGTTATTAAGCTTATTAAGACCAGCTGCCTGCAATTACTGCAGGGTTCGAATCTCGCCAAGGCTCAAGGTTGACTCAGCCTTCCATCCTTTCTAAGGTAGGTGAAATGAGGACCCAGATGTGGGGGCAATAAGCTGACTTTGTATAAATATATACAAAAGGATGAAGGCTATTGCTGAGCACATTGTAAGCCGCCCTGAGTCTTTGGAGAAGGGTGGCATATAAATCATTTTTTTTTTTAAAAAAAAGGAGGAACTATAACTCGTAACTCTAATTAGAAGGCCTTGGTGCAGTTTCATATATACATGAAACACAGTTTATTGCATAAAGAAAGTATATCCATAGTTTTAACGTCTTTCCATTTTTTCCCCTTTCTGCATCTGCAGTCTTACCTCTTTCAACATTTTCGTAACATTTATGACTTTGGTTTCATCTTTTATTTTCCCTTGGACATCAATCTTGAGGGCATTTATTTCAGTTTCACTCTTCAGCCGAGTGGAATGATCATTCCTGTAATAATTTAGTATCTTCAAGTCATTTTTGATTCCTGGTGACCGCCTGGACAAGTTCCAGAAACATTTTTAGAAGTGGCTTGCCTTTTTCCTGGGGCTGACAGAGAAGGACTGGTTCAAAATCACCCAACTGGCTTTACGTCTGAGGTGGGACTAAAACTCTTGGTGTCCCAGTTTCTAACTTTCTCCAACTTAGAACAAAGGAGAAACTTCCTAACAGCAAGAACAATTAACCAATGGACTAGCTTGCCTTCAGAAATTGTGGGTGCTCCATCACTGGAGGGTTTTAATTAATTAAATTGAATTAAGTTGTGATTGGACAACCATCTGTCTGAAATGGTAGACAGTTTCCTCCTTGAACAGGGAGTTGGACTAGAAGAGTAGAAGACCTTGGAAGTCTTCTAGGCCAACTTGGTCTCTTAACCTCTACCCCAAAATCTCTAAAATATTCCTTCCAGTATCTGTCACCTTGGTTTCTTCTCAAATCATTTAATCACTTTTGTTTTCATGAACTCTAATTCTTTAGCCCCTTGTTTAGCCCACTTCGCCCACATTTAAAAAATAGAATTTCCCCCCTTTGTATCAAAATTACTTTGGATCTTCTTTGCGTATTGTATTATAGAGGGTATCATATAGAGCACTGCACACCAGAACAACTAGACACAAGAACAGTTTTTTCCCAAACGCCATCACTCTGCTAAACAAATAATCCCCTCAACACTGTCAAACTATTCACTAAGTCTGCACTACTATTAGTCTTCTCATCTTCTCATCGTTCCCATCACCTCCCACTTATGACTGTATGACTGTAACTTTGTTGCTGGTATCCTTACGATTTATATTGATACTGTTTCCTGATTGCTTATTTGTACCCTATGACTATCATTAAGTGTTGTATCTTATGATTCTTGATGTACGTATCTTTTCTTTTATGTACACTGAGAGCATATGCACCAAGACAAATTCTTTGTGTGTCCAATCCCACTTGGCCAATAAAAATTCTATTCTGTTCTGTTCTGTTCTGTTCTGTTCTGTTCTGTTCTGTTCTGTTCTACTCTACTCTACTCTACTCTACTCTACTCTACTCTACTCTACTCTACTCTATTCTATTCTATTCTATTCTATTCTATTCTATTCTATTCTATTCTATAGGGTGTCATTTAATCTTAGTTCTTCCTTGCTCTCTTTGAATATATTCTAAGTGTCCTGCCTTTTCTAAACATGATATTTGGGTCTCGTTCTTATTTTTTGCAGCAATCGTTCTCTTACATGTGTTTGTCTTATCTGCAACCTCTTTCATTTCATTATTCCACCAATTATCCTTTTCGTACTTTTCGTTTTAATGAAAAGAAGGACTAGGGGAGACATGATAACAGTGTTCCAATATCTCAGGAGCTGCCACAAAGAAGAGGGAGTCAAGATGTTCTCCAAAACACCTGAGGGCAGGACAAGAAGCAATGGGTGGAAACTGATCAAGGAGAGAAGCAACTTAGAACTAAGGAGAAATTTTCTGACAATTAGAACAATTAATCAGTGGAACGACTTGCCTCAAGAAGTTGTGAATGCTCCAACACTGGAAGTTTTTAAGAAGAGGTTGGTTGTCTATTTTGAAGTGGTGGAGGGTTTCCTGCCTAAGCAGGGGGTTGGACTAGAAGACCTCCAAGGTCCCTTCCAACTCTGTTATTCTCTTATTCTATTATCAGCGGCAAGATACAGTAGATGTTACAATGATGATGAGTGCACTGTTGGGAAACTTGAAAGAACATGTTACAGATAGAGCATCATGGAGAAAATTCATCTAAATTGTTGTTACTTGCTGAAAATTACTTAATGGCACATAATCTACCATCCTTTCAATATATTGTGAGGTCAAATGATTCTGTAAGCTGTTTTGACAATTCTGTTATTATGGCTCCTAATGTCCAATAATTACGGGGAAAATATTTTCCCAATTTATTTCTTAATCTCTGTATTTCAGTTATTGAGTTCCGAGATCTTTCAAAAGGCACTGACGATCCCAGCTGAGTTGCCTGATCGGCAGAGGCTTATTTTTTCTTTTAAATGCCTCTGACGATCCCAGCTGAGCCGCACGATCATCAGAGGCTTTTTCTTTTACTTTTAAAAGCATTTTTTTGGCTGAAGAGGTTGTAGAAAAAATGCTTTTAAAAGTTAAAAAAAGCCTCTGATGATTCTGCGGCTCAGCTGGGTATGGGGGGGTGGGAGGGCAGGGATTTTTGCTACTGGTTCTCCTAACCACCCGCCTCCATTGCTAACCCTAACCGGGAGCTTTTCATCCCTGGTTGACAATAATGAAAGATAAGGAAGAAACAGAATATTTTTTAACATGGGATTTGTTCTATCAATGGGTAGATAAAAGAGGGAGAAATTATAAGATGAAAGGCTATTGATATATATAAGTAAAAGGTGCAAGAATTGGACTATACATAAGTAAACATTAGTATTATTACTACAGCTGTTGTTAGTATTATTATCACCAGAATTATTATTATTATATTGTATAAGTAAATTGATCCAGAATAAACACTGTTTATTAAGCATTTATGTACTTTAAAGAAAAAAGGTATAAATAAAATTTGAAAAAAATAAATAAATCAGTTTTTAAGGAACCATACTAGATACCAAGTACCAACAGCCAATAAGGATGCGTGTAGATGTCATGTAGAAGATTCTTGAGAGTCCTTTGGATTGCAAGGAGATCGAACTGGTCTGTTAAGGATATTGGTGTTGTGTTACCAACCAGCAGAGTAAATGCACAAGGAAACGTTGCTGAGAGCAATGAATAAGAGTTATGCAAACTACTATAAAATAAAAAAGTTTATTTTATAGTAGAAAAAACAGTCTCATAGTCTTTAAACAAATTCCAAATCTTTGCCAGTAAATCAGTCCAGTAGTTACAGATATCTTCTCACCAAACAAACAGTAGTTGGTTAGAATAACAAACTCACTCTGGTTCACAAACCACGATGGTTGCAGATCCATCAAACAATGATTAGCAGATAGCAACTCCTCTCAATGGTAGCATATCATACTCTGGTAGCATATCACATCAGCTTCATCATCAAACTGAATAGTTACAATACCTTGCTTAAATACTCTCACAACCAGTCATTACCTAATTACAGCATGACTCAGCTTTAAAGTCACATAATACATTTACAGATTAAAGTTACAGTACACTTATAATGCCTGGACAACTTGTTAGGCTCAAACCATATCCTAACATGGTCAATCCTAAAGGAAATCAACCCTGATTGTCCTTTGGAAGAACAGAGACTGGAGCCGAAGCTCAAAGACTCTGGCCTCCAAGTGAGAAGAAAGAACTCATTGGAAAAGACCCTGTTTTTGGGAAAATGGGAGGCAAGAGGAGAAGGGGAAGGCAGAGGATGAGATAGTTAGATAGTGTCCTTGATGCAATGAACATGAATTTGGCCAAACATCAGGAGACAGTGGAGGACAAGGGGTCCTGACATGCTGTGGTCCATGAGATCATGGAGAATTGGGCACAACTTAGTGACTGAACAACAATGAAGTGCTACTCAAAATAATCACTGTTCTTGATGTTGATGACATTGTTGATGTTATTCATGATGGTCATGATGATGATGATGATGATGATGATGATGATGATATTCTCAAGTTTAGGAATTTCTAAAAAGCAACCCAAAAAGTTGAAATGAGCTAATATTGAAGAAAGGCAACAGGCATTGAATCCTTTTGATTTCAGTTTGAAGAACGTCAACTCACAGCTGCGAAATAATTTCTCTGCTTGGCTTGGAGTCATCCGGAATAACATATCCATGCCTGGTTAAAGATCTCCTCCTGTTTTTTTCACAGCAAATGTCAGTTACAAAATCACCTCCAGCCAATGGATGTGGAGCTAATAGCGATGTGTGTAGTCTTTACCGAGAAAGCAAATGCTGAGATTCTCTGGGCAGCTGAATTATTTATGGTCAGCCCAAAGTAACTCTGAAGCTTTTTGAGATCTCTAAAAGCGAGGAAAGAAAATCATCTCCATTTCCACACACCTGTGTGCTTTTAATTATCAGTGTTATGGATTGGGTGATCGGGAGATATTTAAAACTTTGGGCAGAGTTCTTGCGATATGAATATGAGTTCTTCTCACCCTCAGTTGAATGTTATGGCAGACATTTTGACTTTTCTTGACTATTCTCCCACCCTTGGGAAGAGAGGGGTGATGCCTCTGGGATGGAGATACATAGAGCTGCATGAATATAATCCTGGTTGGATTTTATTATGCTTTATAAATATTGAGAGAGATACGCACACAGATATGGTGCTTGATCAATATTGCTATCCAGATAAACACCCACAAAAACACACACACACACCTCTGAATCATTTTCATTTTGTTCCCATTTGCTATTTTCTTTAATCTATGAATCTTATTTGGCAATCCTCCCTAGGTTTACAGGAGAGAAAAATATGTAGGTTTTGCACAACAGGTTTCTAAAATAGAAATTTTCCAGGCTGTGCTGTATTGATGTATTGTTCTTCACTGCAGTTACAGATATGCCTAACATTGTTGTGGTCCGCCAGCAGCATGCGGAGCTGGCAGCGGAGTCGGACAGCGATGAGGCTGAGGAAGAACATGGGCCAGTCCTGGAGGCTGGGGAAGGCCCGGATGAGGGCTCTGCGTCGGAGGCAGAGATGGGGCAGGGCCATTGGGGAGTGATGCGTGGACTTCAGAGCCTCCAGAGGCTGACAGTAGAGAGGCAGAGGAACAGGAGGAGCCTGTTCCTAGTGCACACATGAGAAGAGCTGCCAGAAGACAGGAGCAGATAAAGCAGAGAGGATGACTCGGGAGTAGGGCCAAGAGATGATTGGCCCCTCCCATAAGGCTTAAAAGGCCAGCAACGGCTCTTGGCCTCTTTGCCGGAAAACAACCATTGAGAGATTTGCTTCTTGTTTGGCTGTAGTAATTTCTTCTGTTCCTGAACTGTTGCCAAGAAAAGCCTTTGGCAGTTTGCCTAATTATCCCAAAGTCAGAGATAAACTAAAGACTGGTGTTTTAAGGATGTTGCTTTCATTTCATTTAGAATGCACTGAGAATGAGTTAATTCTCAGCTGTTTTAATAAAATCTGTTTGTTTCTTGGAACGGTTTTGCATTTAATATCAACTACGTGGGCCTGGGTCACAGCAAACATATACAGTGTTTCAGGATAGAGCTTTTCCTCACATGCATTATTTTTCAGGATTTTTTTTTTTTTACGTCTTGTGAAAAATTCTGTTAATTTTCATTTTTTTCTCCCTCTGTTTTCAGTTTCCTTTCAGCCCATGAATCAATGGGATACAGTGATTTATCTGAACACGTATTAGCTGTGTTGCTACTAATATATTTAGTGTATGCATGTATTTAAATTAATCAAAATGTACAGCTACAGATGAATTTAGGTAGATGATGGACAGGTAACTTGTTATGGAAAATATCCATTAAAACAATATTTATTAAATTTATATGCCTCCCATATGCAACTGTGGGTAGTTTACAATCGTTAAAAACATTTAAGACAAAAATCAATACAAAAAACCAGAATAAACAAAAGACAGAACAATGGTGGCAAAGAAAGAACAAAAAAGAAGAAAGGGACGTTGTTGTCCTGGTCAAAAATTTGGACATGGTCTGGGAGTCAGGGTCATCATCAAGGCAACCTGAGAGCTCCGAGGGAGAAGAGGGTATGAATCTGTCAGAGATAGAGGCGGTGGCTGGGCCGTCCGTCAGCACTCAGATGGAGAGTCAACAGCCCCCAGGTATGGAGGTGGCTGATGAGGAAGAGGAGGAACAGCTGGGTCCAGTGCCTGACATGCGGATGCACAGAAGGCAGAGGAGAGGAGAGCAGTGGAAATCTATGGGCCGATCCTTGGGACGGAAGAGCCACCACTGCTAGCAAAGCCCCACTCTAGCTCTGGGGATAAAAGGCAGGGGGCGGAGATGAATAGATGTGGCAGACAACTATTCATCATCCTTCCAGACAGACTTGTTAGCCTGCAGTGAGAGAGAAACTTTTTGCCAGGGCTGCTGGTGCTCCTAATAAAGGAATCATTGATTAATTACAAAGGGTTTGTCATGTTTGGGGAACTGGATCAGAACACATGCAATAGGCTTTCATTCCTAAGGCAGGACTAACTCACTGTTCTGTTCTGTTCTGTTGATTGGCCCAAAGTCACCCAGCCAGCTTTCATGCCTAAGGTGGGACTAGAACTCATGGTCTCCTGCTTTCTAGCCTGGTGCCTTAACCACTATACCTGTGATGGTGAATCTATGGCATGCGTGCCACAGCTGCCACGCGTAGCCCTTTCTGTGGGCATGAGAGCTGTTGCCCAGCTCAACTCCACAATGCATGTGTGCGCACCTCCTGCCAAACAGCTGATTTTTGGGATGTGCGGGGAGCGGGGCGCATGTGGGAGATGCACGCGCATGCACAGAGGTAGCATGTGCATGCACGGGGGAGGGCAAGGGTCACGCATGCATGCGCGGAGGGGCGGGGGAGCACAGGGGTGTGGCACACCCTCTTGCAGCCTGGGCCCAGGAGGCTGCAGGAAGGCCTACTAGGCCCAAAATGGGGCATGGGGGTATGTGGCGTGCCCCCTGGACCATTTTTGACCCCAGGAGGATGCAGGGCGGCCTACTAGGCCCAAAATATGGGACAGAGGGTTGCACGCACATGTGTGGGGGAGTGGAGGAGCGGGGGGGTTCACATACTCATGCGTGGGGGCGTGGGGGAGCATGGAGGGTGTTGTGCACACATGCACAGCGGGAGAGCATTGCATTATGGGTGCCGGCACACGACCGAACTGTCTCTCTCTAAATATCCCTAAAAGATTCTTCTCATGAGCTCTTTAGTAAACTATTAGTTCTACAGCTAAATCAAAGAACCTACCTGATCTGAATAAACAGCAATTTACAGATCTTGTTATGGAAGTAATATTGCTTTTTATGAAAAGAGTTAAATAAGGCAAATTGTGCGCCCAGTTGGTGACATGGGCTACAAATAGAACAAAAGCAAATTGCTAAAAATCAGATAAATAGAGGGTCGAGGGTGTTCTTTATCTAAGAATTCTTTACCATGCAATTCAGCTTTGAGCAGAATAATCAGGAGGGTTTACAATCAAAGGTACATAATGATAAAAAGGCACAGTTATTTATTTATTTATTTTAAAAAAAGCAAAACCCACCATTCATGCATATTTCCATATTTCCAAAAGGGAACTAAAAGGGACCTTCAGCTGGAAGCCAATTAATAATTTCAAGTGTTGTGAAGCAATTAGCAACTCAGATACATGGACAAAAATGTGCAATTATGTGAAAATACTCACTGAAATGCATTATGTTAGGGGTTGCTATTTACTACAGCATGCAATTTTTTGATGCACAGATTTATCTTGAAGCCAATTTGAGCTCACTTCTGAACTGAATTGACTTTTCAAATCGAACAGCTTATTTGCTTTGAATAATTGAATTAAATCGGGCAGATCTTATTTTGATTTAGGCTGACTCATCTGATTTTTATACTGTAGATACCCAGATGCTCAGGGAGGGCGATAGATTCTAAATTGGATAAAAGAAATAATATAAAAAATAAAGTTAAAAAATGCATTGGTATTGTACCCAATTGACTGAAAATCATTTAACAATCCAAATCAATTTAGATTGGATTATGGGCAATGTGTAACCTCTTATTGTTAGGTGATAGAATAAATGAACAAAAATGGATATTCCAATAGAAATATAATGCGGAAGCTGAGCGGGAGCTGAGTTTAGAAAATCATGTAGAAATGGAACAAAAATTCATTTCATATTGGGCTGGCTTGAGTTAAATTTTAAATTGATTTTAAATTGGGTTGTTTTAATTTACGGCCAAAATATTTAATTATTTGAAACTGTTTTTAAATTTTGTATGTTCTGTTTTTTACTTTGGCTGTTCACCGCCCTGAGTCCTATTTGGAGAAGGGCGGTATAGAAATGGAAACAAACAAACAAACAAACAAACAAACAAACAAACAAACAAATAAATATATAAAAAATGAGAATGGTAAACACATCAGTACATTCACTGATCTGGATTTGAAATTCTGTTCAAAGATATTCCTACATCGAAAAGATTCCACACTCAACTTGATATGCCCGAGACTATAATTCCCATCACCCTTTATCTTTAGTTGGGATAGCTGTAAATGAAAACATCTGGAGAGCTTCTGAGTAGGGAAGGGTACATTGTGATTACCCATCCCTGATCTGTTGGACTTGGCAAAGGTGAGCTAAGTCTCTTTTTGGTTTGCCATATTTTGGAACACAGAATGTCCATTCTCTTACATGAAATAAGCATTTTATGTGTTGAAAAAGTTGAGTGGGTCTTCAAAGTGTAGCCATAAGCGTTCTTGAGGACGACAGCATGACATGTTCCTGCTTTCAAGGACAATGATTTGGAAAACAAGATAACTACCTTTATAGATACTTGTAGAAGGAAGCCCAGGTATCTAAAGGTCAACATACTATTTTCTCAGAAATAACTATGATTGCTCCCAATATAACGATCCTTGAGCTCTGAGGCGGCTTTCATATTCAGAATAACAGAGCTGGAAGGGACCTTGGAGGTCTTCCAACCCCCTGCCCAAGCAGGAGACCCTATACCTGTGATGGCGAACCTATGGCACGCGTGCCACAGGTGGCACGCAGAGCCATATTAGTGGGCACGCCAGCTCAGCTCTGGGGCTCATGCATGAGCCAGCCAGCTGATTTTCGGGCCTTCTGGGTCCACCAGAAGTAGGGAAACAGGCTGTTTCCTGCCTCTGGAGGGCCTGGGGGGGGGGAGGCCTGTTTTTCTTTCTTACCTGACTCCAGATCCTCTCTATTTATCTGGGAAGGGTGAAAACAGCCTTTCCCACTCCCTTGGAGGCCCTACGGAGCCTGAAAGGGCCCATTTACCGACTCCCGGTGGGACAGGAAGTCATGTTTTTTGCTGTCCCTAGCCTCCAGAGTCTCCTAGAGAGGCTCCTAGAGACTCCTAGAGAGGTTCTGGAGGCTGGGGACAGCAAAAAATGTCACTTCCTGTCCCACCGGGAGTTGGAAAATGGGCCCTTTCAGCCTCCGTAGGGCCTCCAAGGGAATGGGAAAGGCTGTTTTCACCCTTCCCAGATAAATAGAGAGGATCTGGAGCCAGGTAAGAAAGAAAAATGGGCCTACCAAGGCCATCATGTGCCAGGAGCGGGGGGGGGGGGGTTGTTGCGTGCACATGCGTGTGGGCATGTGCACGTGCGACCCTCCCCTGCCCCTCCCTCCTGGCATGCGATGGCAAACAGGTTAGCCATCACTGCCCTATACCATTTTAGACGAATCGCTGTCCATTCTCTTCTTAAAAGCGTCCAGTGTTCGAGCACACACAACATCTGAAGGCAAACCGTTCCACTGGTTAATTGTTCTCACTGTTAGGAGGTTTCTCCTTAATTCCAGGTTGCTTCTGTTGCCATAATTTGAGGATCAGACTCAATAATATGCTCAGACTTCTTTTATTCAAACAGAAGATAGTTTATTTACAGATGTCATTCTTCATTCACAGAGTGATTTCAGGAAGAAGCTAAGAAGGAGAGATCTACTCTACCTTTTATACCAAGGAGGCGGAACTAAAGGTAGGGAGTGGTTTGGGGATGATATATTCAGAAAAGGGGAATGGATTAACCCTTGTCATCCCAAGACATACTTTTTCATCTGGTATGAGTGAGGCATTTATACATGACAGCTTCTCTCCTTGATCAGTTTCCCTCCATTGTTCCTTGTCTTGCCTTTCGATGCTTTGGAAAATAAGTTGACCCCCAGCCCCTAAAATACTGGAATACTGCTATCAAGTCACCCCTAATCAGTGATGGGTTGCCCACGGTTCGGACCGGTTCGCAAGAACCGGTAGTAAAACTGGCAGGAGGCCCCACCCACTGGCCCGGATGTCGTCATCGACGATCTATGCTTGCGATCCCATTGTGAATGGGTAGTAAAGGTAAGTAGAAACATCCGCCCCGCCCCTAATCCTTCTTTTCTCTAGACTAGCCCTACACAGTTCTTGCAACCATTCTTCGTATGTTTTAATCTTTATCTAAGTATTATTAGTTTATTTATTTATTTATTAGTTTGATTTATATGCCGCCCTTCTCCGGAGACTCCGGGCGGCTTACAATGCTTTTAAGCAATAGCCTTCATACTTTTGTATATACCTGCTTAGTAGGGCTTTTGGCCCCCCCTAAGCAGTGTTCTATTTTATACAAAGTCAGCTTATTGCCCCCACAAACTGGGTCCTCATTTTACCTACCTCAGAAGGATGGAAGGCTGAGTCAACCTTGAGCCTGGTGAGAATTGAACTCGCAGTAATTGCAGGCAGCTGGCAGCTAAGTATTCCTTAGTCTTCTTCATGTTTTAGTCTTTCTCCTAGATTCAATATTCCAATTTTCTCAGAAATAACCATGATTGTTCCTTGAGTTCTGAGGTGGTTTTTGTTTCCTTGGAAGTCCATTAGCTGGAACATATCTAGAAATCACGAGTTTCTTGTCCCAAATGCTGCTAGTTTATATTCCTTAAGTAAGTCTAATAGCCCATATAAGTGGAAATAATTAAACCCTCCTCTTTAAAACGCCTACGAAAAACCATGAAAATATATCTTTTAGAATTTGACACAGTTTTGAAAAATGCAGTGCATTAAATAACTGCTTAGGAGCCTATTATACAAAGTCAAACTTTCCAAATATTGTTCTTTTACGTCAAGGATCAATAGATACTAGCACAATACCAAGTGTTCTGCGCTTCCATTTCCATCACAAAAATTATCAACAATTCTAGACTAATGAATGGCACGCTTTACCCACAGTTGTCAATCATTCCTATCGTTTAGCACAAAGCACCAGCTGTCTCAGCAGTTTCAATTATGATACGGCCAATCTCTGCAACACTGGTAGCAGCTAATTTAGAAAGCACCGTACCACCGATTCTCAAAGAAACAACAAACAATGAAGACCCTGACATATAGTTAACACTGCCAGCCTTGTTTGCTTTGCATTGTGGGAAGTTAGCACTCACCCGTCTTCTAGAAAAATGAAATATTTTAGGAAATATTAAAAGGGCAGAATATTTCCCCTAAAAGGGAGGCAGAAACTCAGTCCCCCCCATCTTTGTCAATGGGCCATTAAGGCCTGGGCCAGTCTATTCTACATAACAAAGATCTACCTCCTTCAGGCAGAGCCATAGTAGGAATTGCCCAAAGCCCTTTCAATACATCATCACCCAGCAAGGCTCAACCAAGCCTGGAACACAGACAACCTACAAAGTTACTCCTGCATGGCCCCATGGGAGTCTGACAACCAATCAGAATACAAGCTCAAATTCAAAAGCCCAGAGAGGGCATAAAACCCAGGCACTCTCAGCATCTCTTCCAGTGGTGGGTTGCTCCTGGTTCGGTTCGTTTTGGCCGAGCCGGTAGAGGTGATGCTATTACGTCAACAAACCAGTTCCCTTTCTTCGGGAGCTGGGCCCTCCCACCCA
Source organism: Pantherophis guttatus (assembly GCF_029531705.1). The sequence goes on along the minus strand of NW_026844077.1, from coordinate 9,478,787 downwards.
CCCCCGCATTATTTCGACCTTATATTTCTTCTTTTTTTTGCCCAGCTGAGAGGTGTGGCAGAGCGGATTGCTGCACCTCAGCTGGGCAGATTCGCAACGCGCTTGCGCAAACTGGTAGTAAAACCGGCGGGAGGCCCCACCCACTGGCTCCCTGGCCCGAGGCTCCCACAGTACACCCGTTCATGGAGGCCAGGAGCCCTTTACCACTGGTTCTGCCTTCAGGGGTCTACCAGCTGGCCCCTTCCCCACACATCCCTGGCCTGTCTCTCAACATTACAGAAGATGCAACACTGCACACTGCCCATAAGCAACATGCAGCCTCTCACAGTAATGAGAATTGCCTGCAATTCTCCTTACTGTGAGAGGCTGCATGTTGCAAAGAAGAACGAAGCTAGGCAGTGGGTGGGGAGTGGAGGACAAAGCAAGGCAGGGGCTGCGGAGCTGCCACAAGGCCCCACATCAGCTTACCTGAAGGCCCTTCAGCCAGGGCACCTATGCCAATCCCTACCCCTCCCCTCCAGGGCAACCACATCCCTTCACTAACCTGCTTTCCAGCTACGTTCTCCCTTGTGCGTAGTCTGTTGGACTATGGTTAAAAAAAAAAAAAAACACCAGTAGTTCAGACCTTCCAACTTCTCATGAAGAAAAAAAAAATCTCATGAAGTTGGAAGGTGTTTTTACCGTAGTCCAGGGGTGAAATGCTCCTGGCTCAGACCGGATCCCCCGATCCGGTAGCAATGGTGGCGGGTAGTTCAGAGAACCGGTAGCAAAAAACCCTGCCCCCCGATGCCCAGCTGAGCCACGCCAATTGGGCTTTTGAGCACATGGCAATAAGGCCAAGCGCTTATTTCAGGGTTCAAAAAAAATAAATAAAAATAAGACAGGGCCTTATTTTGGGGGAAACACAGTATTAAATATGTGTCCCTCCAAGTTCTGACTGACACGAGCAATTGTAGCTCTTAATTTAGCCATGCAAGATACTTTTCCAATGCTGCTCATATGCGACCACACTTGAACCCTGCAATCTTAGTTCATTTTGGAACTTCTGTTGCATTCTTTTGGACTGATGACTGATTTTTCTTGCTTCCCTAATTTTGACTACTTTGATTTGACTGGAACTCACTTTGGGTCATGTGTCTTCAATGTTGCTTTCAGCCATAAGCAGGACAGCTGTGGAGGGCATCAGATTGGCGAAGACTGTTCTAGGACAGCTATAGTGCCAGTGGAAGGCATCAGATTGGAGAAGGCTGTTCTGGAAAACACGCTGTTGCAAATAAAGCATACCAAACAACTCAGCAGCTAAGTTCCTGACGAAAAAGCTTGAATGAAAGTTTCAAAAGTAAGACGCAGATAGAAGCCAAATCATAGCATCTGCTACATTTCAGTCAAAATCATGACTTGCACTTCCTAGCTTTTTCCAAAGCGCCAAAAGAACACGTAGACATCTCACCCGTCTGTGTCAGACATCACAGGAAAGGAGTTGGAGCAGGTAGAAGAAAAGAATCAAGCTCACAAATATTTTTTTTTTCTCACTGGATCCTTAAAAGAATAAGAAGATTTTAAAATTAGAACTTCATGGAGATCATATTCTCCCAGGAGGAGAATTACAAGGTTATAACTGGCTTTTGGCTGGCTGTAGAACAATTAGTCAAAAATACAAGTGCTGGCATAATTGGTGGAAATGCTGGGATTAAGGGATGAAGGTTCGCTCTCTGAGCTTGTGGGCTGGTTTCCGAACATTTCACTACCAAGCTAGGTAACATCTTCAGTGGAATTTAGGGGATGTCAGTGTTCTTCTGTTTTCGTGTGACCATTAAGTCTTCTGATGAGTCAGGTATGGGTATTAAGTAAAGATCTTGTGATGGGTCAGGTGTGAGCCATCAATGGGAGCAGAGATGGTATTTAACCGGTTCGTACCGGTTCGTACCGATTCAGTCAAACCGGTAGCAGCAACTGCAGGTGGGCCCACTCACCTGCCCCGGTGTAATGTCGTCCTATTTAGCCATGTTTTCGTGGTGGGGCGCATGCACGGAAGGCGAGCACATGCATGAAGTGAGTGTGCATGTGGTGAACCGGTAGTAAGAATATGTGAAACCCACCACTGAATGGGAGTCTTGTGATGAGTCTTGTGATGGGGAGGTTACATCAGGTGAAGGTTATTGGGATGTGAAGTGCTGATGGGGGGGGGGCTCCGTGAGTTGGTTGAGGGTCGGTGCTGTCTCTGGTTGGCTGTGCGGTTGATTTGGATTCTGAGGGGCTCGCAGGCTGGTTGTAGGTCAATGTGTCTGTTGATGGAATTGTTTGTGGAGTGCCAGGCTTTGATGAACTCATGAGCATGGCGGGTGGTAGCATGACCGATGATTTTTGCATTGCTCCAATCGAACTGGTGCTGTTTGGTGTCGGTGTGAGTAGAGATTAAGGATTTTGGGACCGTGGCATTTTGTTTGTGGATCCTAGTTTTTAATTGATGTGATGTTTGTCCTGCATAGAATTGGTTGTAATTGTTACGGTTGATTTTGTACCATTACATTGTTTCTATCATCCTTCTGTATCTTGACTTTGGTTCTGGATAATTCCTGGCGGAGTGTGACTGTGGATTAGTGGGCTATTTATATTCCTAGAAGTTGGAGAATTTTGGCTGTCATTTCAATGCTGGAATTTGTAGATCTGCAACATCTGGAGAGTTACAGATTTCCCATCTTTGTATTCATTAAAAATTCAAGTGCTGATGAAAGGATGGGTCATAATAGGAGAAATGTCTAGAAATGGGAAGAATAGAATAGAATAGAATAGAATAGAATAGAATAGAATAGAATAGAATAGAATAGAATAGAATAGAATAGAATTTTTATTGGTCAAGTGTGATTAGACACACAAGGAATTTATCTTGGTGCATATGCTCACGGGTGAGATCATCCATGGCTTCGGGGTGAAGTGCCACCAAGTACGCTGACGACACCCAGCTGTACATCTCCACCCCGGGCCACCCTAATGATGCCCTTGAAGTGATGTCCCGGTACCTGGAGGCCGTGTGGATCTGGATGGGGAGGAACAGGCTCAGGCTCAACCCATCCAAGACTGAGTGGCTATGGTTTCTGGCATCCCAATATAGTCAGTTGACTCCATCACTGACTATTGGGGACAAGTCTTTCTCCCCCACGGAGAGGGCTCGCAATTTGGGCGTCCTCCTGGATACACAGCTGTCCTTGGAGGAACATCTGACGGCTGTAGCCAGGGGGACCTTTTATCAGGTCCGCCTGATCCGCCAGTTGCGGCCCTTCCAAGATCGGGATTCCTTGTGCACAGTCACTCATGCCCTTGTCACCCCTCGCCTGGACTACAGCAATGCTCTCTACATGGGGCTCCCCTTGAAGAGCACCCGGAGACTCCAGCTGGTCCAGAATGCGGCCGCGTGGGTAGTTACGGGAGCTGCATGGCGCTCCCACATAACACCTCTCCTGCGTGAGCTGCACTGGCTCCCAGTGGTTTTCCGGGTGTGCTTCAAGGTGTTGGTTATCACCTTTAAAGCGCTCCATGGCATAGGACCTGGATATCTTCGAGACCGCCTGCTGTCACCAATGGCCTCCCACCGAACTGTGTGCTCCCACAGAGAGGGCCTCCTCAGGGTGCCATCGGCCAAGCAATGTAGACTGGTGGCCCCTAGGGGGAGGGCCTTCTCTGTGGGGGCACTTGCCCTCTGGAATCAACTGCCCCCAGAGATACGAAGAATTCAAGACCTCAGTGCCTTCCGCTGTGCCCTGAAGACCTTTCTTTTTCAGCAAGCCGGGCTGGCTTAACACTTTTTAAATTGTTTTTAATGTTTGTAGCTATGTTTTTTACTTTGGCTGTACATCGCCCTGAGTCCTTCGGGAGAAGGGCGGTATATAAATTTGATAATAAATAAATAAAAATAAAAAATAAATCATAAGGATACCAGCAACAAGGTTACAGTCAAAGAGTCATAAGTGGGAGGAGATGGGTGATGGGAATGATAAGAAGATGAGAAGATTAATAATAGTGCAGATTTAGTAAATAGTTTGACAGTGTTGAGGGAATTATTTGTTTAGCAGAGTGTTGGCATTCGGGAAAAAACTGTTCTTGTGTCTAGTTGTTCTGGTGTGCAGTGCTCTATAGCTTCGTTTTGAGGGTAGGAGTTGAAACAGTTTATGTCCAGGATGCGAGGAGTCTATAAATATTTTCACGGCCCTCTTTTTGACTCGTACAGTATACAGGTCTTCAGTGGAAGGCAGGTTGGTAGCCATTGTTTTTTCTGCAGTTCTAATTATCCTCTGAAGTCTGTGTCTGTCTTGTTGGGTTGTAGAACCAAACCAGACTGTTATAGAGGTGCAGATGACAGACTCAATAATTCCTCTGTAGAACTGGATCAGCAGCTCCTTGGGCAGTTTAAGCTTGCTGAGTTGGTGCAGAAAGAGCATTCTTTGTTGTGCTTTTTTGATGAACCTTGTTTCTAAGCAACTTCCATGAATCCAGTTTCTTTTTGCCCACTTGGAACTGAACCCAGACAGATCTATGGGGTCATGTAAGGGTCATGGCTGGCTCTTTAGGCAAAAGGGGAAATGCAAATCCTAGGTGTTTGTTTGAGCTAATCTTGTCAATCTTTGGCTTGTTGCTTATCTGGAGTTTCTGCCTGACCCAGTCTTTCTGAATAGATTACAAACCTGCATTTCTAAAAGCTGGCCCCCTCAGTTTCTGCTTGGGGCAGGGAGACTGGGGCTGGTTTCTGCCTCTCTTAAGATTTTTTTTTTTTAATTTTATTTCTCCTTTAGGGGAAATATTCTATCCTGGTTTTTTAATATTCCCCAAAATATTTCATTTTTCAGGCTTGGGCGGGGGGTGGAGGGGCTTCCCATACTATGGAATTATATTTGTGAAATCAGCCAAAATAGACTCCAACTGGTCACACTTGGAGAGTGTGATCACTGTCCCCTTTCTTTGGGCAAAACTCCTTACAGCTCTGTCCTCACTTGTTAATGAAAAATGACTTTGGAAAACAGTCTCCCTTTCCCCTCCCTGAGGTGGATTTTTTGTGTAAACCCACTGGATATGCATAGAGAAAATCTTCTCTGTGTTGTAGGCTCTTCACAAGAGCTTCTGCACTGTTGGCTCCACCATGGCACCTAAAACAGATGGGAACATTGGTGTTGACAGAAGAATCCTCTCTAGGGGAAGGCTGTGATATGCAAATACTCTGGGAATAGCTTCCCCCACTGATATCTTCCAGTGAATGGGATAATATATCTGCAGGAAAAAGAACTGCTAATTATCCTTCCACAGATATTAAGGTGCTTCACAGTGGCGCGAAGTCACAGCGTCCTAGTAATTTATCACCCACCAACTGGAACCTGGCTTAAAGATCCTTACTGTGTTAAAATTGTGATCGAGAGTTTTGCAGTAGCAGAGAAAGAAGAATACAACTACTTCTGCTCCGCAGTGGGGATGATATCTTGGCTTCATCAAGTTATGACCTCATCTTCTAGTGATCAGCAGCCAAAATATGATATTTTCATTTAAAAAGATCAGAGTGTGAGATCTATTATTCCTGATCACTCCATATTCTTTTCCAAAAGGGAGAAGGCTCTACTGCATCTCTCAGCTTGCTCTACTTAACTGCCTGTTGAATTGTTTCACTCCTTGCAGAAATGTTAGCCTGGTTGGATCTGGGGACAAACCTTGCTTTAGAACAGGGGGGGGTCAAACTCGCAGCCCGTGGGCCGGATGTGTCATGCACGTGCTGGCCACGCCCACCCCCGGTTTAGCGAAGGGGAAAAAAGTCATGATATGTCACGTGACGATGATGTGATGGTGTGAGTTTGACACCCTTGCTTTAGAAGCTTAGAACTTACTTTCTAAATGTTACCAAGTGCCAAGGTTCTTCAAAAACTGTTATAATATTTAAAACCCAAGCATGCTTTCAATACATGTTTTAGAAGCAGGGATGGGATTCAGCCTGTTCTGACTGGTTCGGGCAAACCGGTAGCTTTGACGATCAGCTGAGAGCGAACCAGTTCGCTCCGATGATCAGCTGGGCCCTCCCGCCTGCCCCTGTGCTATACCGACCTATATTTCCTTTGTTTGAAGCTCAGCTGATAGGCGCGGCAGAACGGGGCTGCACCAAGGCTGCAGTAGATGGTAAGTTTTAGAGCTGTTTTCAAATGCACTGCACGTGTGCGAAGCGCATGCTTGGCGCACATGCACTCGGCGAACTAGTTGTTGCACCGGTTGAATCCCACCAGGTTAGAAGGGAGGGTAGCACATCTTGAAAATCATAAATCTGCATCTCACTGATTTTGGCCACGTCAGGTGGAGGAATTCACTGGACAAAGCAATTATATTTGGAAGAGTTAGAAGTAAAAGGAAACCAATCTTTTGAAGAACACAGTGGCCATCGAAGCTGACACCAGCCAGAGCACAGAAAGTCTCAAATAAGTAGTGCACGATTGGAACATATGTAGAGACCTGGCCCATAAAATCACCAAGAGTCAGACATGACTGAATGGATAACACAAGCAGTGGTAGCAGCACATCTTGAAATCTTGAGGGAACATTTTCAAGCAGAACAGTAACATTTTCCATACCCTTGATTATCATACAAGCAGCAGGAATTTGGCGTGATTAACAAGCTGTTCCATCATCCTGAATGGGATTTGGTGTTGGTGCCCTGCATGGATAGAAAAATATGGGATCATTGTGGGATCCTTGGTGCTCCCTGAGCTTGGTTGTTTTCTTGCAGATGTTTCATTACCCAACTAGGTAACATAATCAGTGCTTGGAAGCACTTTTCTACCACTGATAATGTTATCTAATTGGGTACTGAACATCTGTGAGGAAACAACCAAGCTCAAAACCAGAAAAAAAACAAACAGTTAATCTCCCCCCTAGTACAGCTGACAAAATAAGGAGAGCCCGTGGCCTAGAGGTTAATACATCTGCCTAATATTGCAAGTGGCCCAGGTTCGAATCCCAGAAGGGTATGGCTAGCTGATGAGAGCTAAACAGCTTGAAATAGCTATAGTAGTCTCCCTTTATTTCTTTGTCAATAAATTTAAATTTTAACACATAATAGTTTGCCGCAGAAGTGACTGCCTGAGAAGGCTCCTGGGGCTGAAAGGCAAAAGTGGAAGTAGTATGCTCCATCCCATATTTGGGTAGACCAGGTTGCCCTGATAGAGCGGTCTCACCGGAAAAACACTTAACCAAGCTCATAGCAATAGCACTTAGACTTATATACTGCTTCATAGTGCTTTATAGCCCTCTGTAAAGTGGATCACAGAATCAGCATATTGCCCCCAACAATCTGAGTCTTCATTTTACCCACCTTGGAAGGATGGAAGGCTGAGTCAACCTTAAACTCATGAGGATCTAACTCTTGGCAGTGAGCTGAATTAATCTGCAATACTGCATTCTAATCACTGTGCCATCATGGCTGAAAGAGGTCTAATGACCCCACAGTTCAACCCTGAACTACAAATATTTTCTTCTATAATTAGCTTTAGATACCGGGAATCCTGTCCAATGTCTGAATAGCAGCTGAACTGAAATGGAGTTACTTCCAGTAAAACGAGGATGGGGAATCAAAGCTGCAGCGGCAGCCAAAAAAGCCAATGCAATCCTAAATTGCATTAACAGAGGGATACAATCAAGATCAAGTGAGCTACTAGTAACACTCTGTAAAGCCTTATTAAGACCACACCTAGAGTACTGCATCCAGTTTTGGTCACCACACTATAAAAAAAGATGTTGAGACTCTAGAAAAAGTGCAGAGAAGAGCAATCAGGATGATTAGGGGACTGGAGACTAAAACATGTGAAGAACTGGGCATGGTTGCAGAAACTGGGCATGGCTAGTCTAGTGAAGAGAAGGACCAGGGGAGACATGATAGCAGTGTTCCAATATTTGAGGGGCTGCCACAGAGAGGAAGGGGTCAAGCTATTTTCCAAAGCACCTGAAGGCCAGACAAGGAAGAATGGATGGAAACTGATCAAGGAGAGATTCAACCTAGAACTAAGGAGAACTTTTCTGACAGTGAGAGCAATCAACCAATGGAACAGCTGGCCTTCAGAAGTTGTGGGAGCTTCATCACTTGAGTCTTTCAAGAAGAGACTGGACAGCCATCTTTCAGAAATGGTGTAGGGTCTCCTGTTTGGGTGAGGAGTTGGACTAGATGACCTACAAGGTCCCTTCCAACTCTTTTAATCCGTATCTTAACCTGTGTCTGATATTTGAAACCTTTGCTCACTGTTTCTCTTTGTTTAGGAGATGCACTGGGTCTATACTTGAGGTGCTTTTTTCCATCTGGCCTCTGAAAATAGGAAGGCTGTCAGCTTCTCCTTCAGAGCATCTGGTGATAATGGAAATCTAATCTAGCTGGAAGGGGAAAAAAGATTTCTTGTACTCTGTCACACAGAAACATCTTTGCTATTTCCTAACAGGGTATTCTACAAATTTTAGGAAAATTAATCCATTGCATGAGTGACAGAAATATATCAAAGGGGTATTTGGGACAGAGGAGGCATGAAATAATACATAAATACATCCCTCAGGAAAGAAATAAAACACGTCATTTTTTTTAACATAAATGATGCAATTAATTGACCTCATCTATATTTATAATTTTCTGGTGTATTTCCCTTTATAAATTAACTGGTATGTGCACTTTAATTTATGTTTTCTTTTTTATAGTGTGAATAAGTAAACTTTGGAAGCTAATTAAACCTTTTGAAAAACACATTCATAACAATTAATAAGCTCCAAATCACCCATATCCCAAATACTGTTTTATTAATGTATGTCTGATAGATGTTGGCGCCATGTTGCGTTTTTGGAGACTGTTCATTAATTTGTAAATATGTTTGTTGGATTCTAGTTTCTGTATCTAGAACAGCCAGTTTTATTCTGCTTTGTTGCCTAGCGCTCTCAACAAGAAATGTACACTTTTGGTGAGGGAGGAAACTTTTTTAAAAAATATAATAACCTAGTATCTAAAGTAGGTCTTATTAATTGGCAGCATCAAGTCAACCTTGACTGATTTTCAGAAGTGAAGGAGACAAACCACAGGGGAAACCCAGAGTAGACATTAATAGAGAGATACAATCAAGATCAAGTGAGGTACTAATAGCACTCTATGTTTATGTTTATGTTTTATGTTTTATTAAATTTGTATACCGCCCTACTCTCGAAGGACTCAGGGTGGTGAACAGGCACAGAATAAAATACAGAAATACAAAAGTTAGAAACAATTTAAAACCAAATTAAATAATTTAGCCCAAGACAATTAAAAATCCCAATAATTTAAAACAAATTAAAATTTCAGTTTAAAAATTTAACAGAAAGGGGAGAAAATTAGGCCAGGCTGGCTTGCTGGAATAGGAGGGTCTTAAGAGCATGGCGGAAAGTGCGCAGATCCGGGATCCTCCGTATCTCCGGGGGGAGCTCGTTCCAGATAGTGGGTGCCCCCACAGAGAAGGCCCTCCCCCTGGGGGCCGCCAGTCGACACTGCTTGGCTGACGGCACCCAGAGGAGCCCCTCTCTGTGAGAGCGTACCGGCCGGTGGGAGGCTGTTTGTGGTAGTAGCCGGTCCCGTAAATAACCAGGTCCTAAGCCATGGAGCGCTCTAAAGGTGGTAACCAAAAAGGTTACCACCTAAAGGTTTTATAGGTGGTAACCTATAAAACCTTAATAAGAACACACCTAGACTACTGCATCCAGTTTTGGTCACCACACTGTAAAAAAGATGTTGAGATTCTAGAAAGAGTGCAGAGAAGAGTAACAAATATGATTAGGGAGCTGGAGGCTAAAACATATGAAGAACGGTTTCAGGAACTGGGTATGTCTAGTTTAATGAAAAGAAGGACTAGGGGTGAAATGATAGCAGTGTTCCAATCTTTGAGGGACTGCCCCAAAGAAGAGGGGGTCATGCTATTCTCCAAATCACCTGAAGGTAGGACAAGAAGCAATGGATGGAAACTAATCAAGGAGAGAAGCAACCAAGAATTAAGGATAAATTTCCTAAGGGTGATAATAATCAACCAATGGGATGATTTGCAATTCAGATATTGTGGGTGCTGCATCACTGGAGGCTTTCAAGAAGAGACTGAAATTTGTTTGAAATGATACAGGGCAGTGGTGGAATGCTTAACAACCAGTTCAGTGAGTGCGCGCTTGTGCTCAGCACTGAACATGGAGCATTTAGAAGCTCAACTGCTTACCTTCCAAGTCAGCAAACGTAAGTAGAACAGCAATGGGGGGGGGGAAAATCAGCTGTGCCGCACGACTGAGATGAGCTACAAAGCAGGAAATAAAGGACAGGATAGAGCAGGGGCGGGTGGGTGGGGCCGACTGATCATTGGCGCTACCGATTCGCCCAAACTGGTCTGAACCAGCTGAATACCACCTGATACAGGATCTCCAGCCTGGACTAGATGACCTCCAAGGCCCCTTCTAACTCTGTTTTTCTATGTTCTACGGTAAGACAAAAATCACCTTCTGTAAGGAAGAAATATCAACTCACTTTTATATTATAGCCAAGAAAACTACATGGACATTTCCATTAAGTAACCAAGAACCAGATCCAACCACATGAAATATTTACAACCTTGTATTAAGTAAATTATATGAGTCTTTGAGGATTCATGCTGAAAGAGAATGATTTAGCTTTCACGGCAGTGGAATTTCTTACAGATCTGTTCAACTGACTGCCCATGTTGCATTAGCAATGTCAAAGCTGATTTCTTCTGATAAATTGAGGGTAAATTGAGAAGAGTCAAAGGCATTAAGTAGCAGAGATTTTGGGGCTTTCTAGCCAAACAGGCCACTGCCGAATCATCAGAATTGCTTAGATGCTCATGATCTCACACTCAGTGAGATTTTCATTTGGTTCGTGTTTTGGATATGAACTAATCAAAACCTCCTGAATATCTTCATAAATAGGATAGAAATGACCCCCAAAAAAGAGTGTTCTTTTGAAGGGGCTGACATTTTACAGATGAGGAATACAATGTTTTGTATAACCAATGATCCAATTGGAAGGAAGGAAGGAAGGAAGGGAGGGAGAGAGGGAGGAAGGAAGGAAGGAAGGGAAGGAAGGAAAGGAGGAAAGGAGAGAGGAAAGAAAGAAGGAAGGAAAGAAAGAAAGGAGGAAAGAAGGAAAGGAGGAAGGAAGGAAGGAATGAAAGAAGGAAAGAAGGAAGGAAAGAAAGGGAAAGAAGGAAGGAAGGAAAGAAAGGAGGAAAGAAAGAAGGAAAGGGGGAAAGGAGGAAAGAAAGAAGGAAAGGAGGAAAGAAAGGAGGAAAGGAGGAAAGAAAGGAGGAAAGGAGGAAAGAAAGAAGAAAAGAAAAAAGGAGGAAAGAAAGAAAGGAGGAAAGGAGGAAGGAAAGAAGATTTTAGAAAATAAAAGCCAAGCCTTTTAACTACTGGCAAATTCTAGTTCTAAAATAATCAGAAACTTCCCAACCCACCCAACACAGTTACCAAAGTTATATTTATAGGAAAGATGAGAAGGACATGAAGTCTTCCCTTTTTTTAAAAAAAATAAAAAATCCTAATTAACTATGTCAAGGAATTGCGCAGCAAGTGTCCAAGTGAAGTCAGGGCCGCTGACACAAACTTGTATAGTTTTATATAAATAAATATATTTTTCATTTATATTTAAAAGCAGACAAGACAGTAAGGAACATCATGAGGTAAATCAGATGGCATACAGAGCACACAGAAGAAAAAGGCAGGGGGAAAAGGGAAACTCCCCTTTTATACCTACAGCAACCAATCATAGCTTAGATTGCCTCATGCAGGAGCCGGCACTCTCCCATCAATCAACTACAACTATGTGTTCTGGCCCATTGTACATTTCACTCAGTGGTGGGATTCAAATTTTTTTGCTACCGGTTCTGTGGGCGTGGCTTGATGGGCGTGGCTTGATGGGTATGGCAGGGGAAAGATACTGTAAAATCTCCATTCCCACCCCACTCCAGGGGAAGGTTACTGCAAAATCCCCATTTCCTCCCAATCAGCTGGGACTTGGGAGGCAGAGAATAGATGGGGGCAGGGCCAGTCAGAGGTGGTATTTACCGGTTTTCCGAACTGCTCAAAATTTCCACTACCGGTTCTCCAGAACTGTTCAGAACCTGCTGAAACCCACCTCTGATTTCACTGTTCCAGCTGCTAAATTCAATATCCTAAAAGACTAGATCTAGGGCAGTGATGGCTAACCTTTTCTGAACCGAGGGCCCAAAGCGCGCACACATGCACGAATGCACACCCAAACCCCCAAAATGCAATGCATGCACACCCCCGTAAACACCCTGACCCTCCTGAATGTGCCCCCACTCCCATGCATGCACGCATGCACTCGTGCCCCACACATGCCCCACCCCATGCATGTGTGCACAGCCCCCCCACATGTGCCCCACCCCCCACACATATGTGCCCCACCCTCCACACGTGCCCTGCCCCAGTGCATGCACAGCAGAGACCCGACGAACAGCTAGCTGGTTGGAGGTGCATGCACATGAGCGGTGGAGTTGAACTGGGGGTGAAGGTTCATGTGCCCACAAAGAGGGCATTGCATGCCGCCTGTGGCACGCATGTGATAGGTTCACCATCATGGATCTAGGGGCATCTAAAGGCAAAGGTGTCATCAGTCCGAAAATGGCTCATAAAACTGAGCTTCTGAACCCTCAGGCCTTTGTACTCATTTGTGCAGCATGCAATGAAGGCTAAAAAGTGCGTAGCTTCAGTTGTCTGTTATACCCATCACTGACATCATTGTCACCCAAGATCCATAGAATCCTGGGCGGCAATGATATTCCTTCCGTCCTCCCCCCCTCCCTCATATCCCTCCCTTCCTCCTTCTCCTCCCCAACCTCTCCTCTTCCTCCTACCTCATTTCCATCCCTTCCTTTCTTTTCAACATATCATGGGGAAGGAATAACAAACCGTCAAGAATTCTCAACATGGAGAGCGCTTGAGAACCTCAGATGATTATGCTGTTTCTCCTGACCTTTATAAGAAATAATTGTTAATAGCTCTCAATGTGGGTTGGTTAGCTAATTTCTCAGAACGGTGATCGTCCTGCTATATAAGATTGCTGAATCTCACATGTGATTTTTTTTAAAAAATTGCCCTTTATGGTTTTGCAAGGCTAATTATAAAGTCTTCACCTATAGAACAGAAACAAAATTACGTAGTGTGTGTGTTTTTTTTAATTTCCCTTTCATTTATCATAGAGTCCAGTGGTGGTATTCAGCCGGTTCTATCTGTCTCTGGCGAACTGGTAGCGGAGGCTTTGGGAGGCTCCGCCCACCCACCCGGACGTCATCACGTCCCATTTTTGATGATCTGCGCATGAGTGAAAGACTACGCTCGCTCACATTTGTGAACCGGTAGCGAAGGTAAGTGAATACCACCCCTGATAGAGTCTATTCTTTCTGCATCATTTTGATACCAGCCAAGTCATTTTTTTGAGGGATGCAGTGGTTCAGTGACTAAGACACTGAGCTTGTTGATTGAAAGGTCAGCAGTTCAGTGGTTCGAATCCCTAGTGCTGCAAAATGGGGTGAGCTCTTGTTACTTGTCCCAGCGTCTGCCAACCTAGCAGTTCGAAAGCATGTAAAAAATGCAAGTAGAAAAATAGGGACTACCTTTGGTGGGAAGGTAACAGCGTTTTGTGCACCTTTAGTGTTGAGTCATGCCGGCCACATGACCATGGAGATGTCTTCGGACAGCACTGGCTCTTCGGCTTTGAAACGGAGATGAGCACTGGCCCCTAGAGTTGGGAACGACTAGCACATAGGTGCGAGAGGAACTTTTACCTTTTAAGCCATTTTTATTGCTGCTGAATAGTTATCCATGTTATTTTAAACACTCTACCAAGTTCAGAAGTACAAATCCCAACAGGACTGGAACAAGCCTTCACTTGTGGAAGATCATGGTTCCACCAGAGCTTGGGAAGAAAGCAAGAGTGATGAAGTATAGAAAATGATAGTGAAAAAGCTGAACAAAATCAGAAGCTGAAATCAACAGAACATCAGTTTTGATCCTGGGTGTCAGGAAGAAATAAGGAAGAAGTTAAAAATGCCTTTTAAAAAATGCCTTTAAAAGATGCTGAGACTTTGGAAAAAATGCAGAGAAGCGCAACTAAGATGATTAAAAGCCTGGAGACTAAAACGTATGAAGAACGGTTGAAGGAACTGGGCTTGGCTAGTCTAGAGAAAAGAAGGACTAGGGGTGACAAGATAGCAGTATTCCAGTATTTGAGGGACTGCCACAAAGAAGAGGAAGTCAACTTATTTTTCAAAGCACCAGAAGGCAGGACAAGAAAAATGGATGGAAACTAATCAGGGAAAAAAACAACCTGGAATTAAGGAGAAACTTCCTAACTAGGAGGACGATTAACCAGTTGAACTGCTTGCCTCTAGAAGTGGATGCTCCATCACTGGAAGCCTTTAAGAAGAGATAGGACAGTCACTTGTCTCAAATTTATAGGGTCTCCTGCTTGAGCAGGGGGTTGGACTAGAAGACCTTCACGGTCTCTCCCAGCTTTGTTATTCTATTTTTCAACTGATTATACTGCCTTCTCTTCACCCTGTGCCTTAGATGTCCCTTAATTTAACACTGCCTTCTAGAGCAGGGGTCTCCAACCTTGGCAACTTTAAGACTTGTGGACATCAACTCCCAGAATTGTCATTAATGTTTTTTGTTTAACTCTGGGAGTTGACGTCCACAAGTCTTAAAGTTGCCAAAGTTGCTCTAGAGTAAAACCTTTGGCCAGGAAACCAATGTCAAAATGCAGACTTGGGCCATACCAAGGTCCATCCTTGCCTCAGAGAGAAACTAGAGAGAAATATTAAAAGGGCTGTTGTGACCCAGGCCCAAGTAGTTAGTATTAAATACAAACAGTTCGAAAACAAACTGACTTTATTAGAACAGCTGAGAATTAACTCATTCTCAGCGTAGTCCAAACTAAATTAAAGCAAATTCTTCGAAACACCATTTCTCAGTTTATCACTGACCTTGGGATAATTAGGCAAACTGCCAAAGGCTTTTCTTGGCAAAAGTTCAGAAGCAGAAGACACCGACAAGAAATGAATACAGTGAAACAAGAACCAATTCTCTCAACGTTGTTTTCCGGCAAAGAGGCCAAGAGCCGTTGCTGGTCTTTTAAGCTTTATGAGAGGGGTCAATCATCTCTTGGCCCTACTCTCGAGTCATTCTCTCTGCTTTATCTGCTCCTGCCTTCTGGCAGCTCTTCTCATACGTGCACTAGGAACAGGTTCCTCCTGTTCCTCTGCCTCTCTATTGTCAGCCTCTGGAGGTGCCGAAGTCCACACATCACTCCCTGATGGCCCTAGCTCCATCTCTGCCTCCGACGCAGAGCCCTCATCCTGGCCTTCCCCAGCCTCCAGGACTGGCCCATGTTCTTCCTCAGCCTCATCACTGTCCAACTCCGCTGCCAGCTCCGCAGGCTGCACAACAAGGGCAGAATATTTCCCCTAAAAGGGAGGCAGAAACTCAGCCCCCCCTCCCCTTTATCAATGCGCCATTAAGGCCTGGGCCAGTCTATTCTACATAACAAAGATCTACCGCCTGCAGGCAGAGCTATAGTAGGAATTGCCCTCACCCAAGATCCAACAAATATAGGATTAGCCCTCTACCCATCTAACAACAGAACTCACCACATGGCACCTGGGGAGATTGCATCACCCAGCAAGGCTCAACCAATTTTAGCACACAGACTACAGAGGTGCCCCTGCATGGCCCCATAGGAGTCTGACAACCAATCAGAATACAAGCTCAAATTCAAAGCCCAACAGAGGGCATAAAACCAAGGCACTCTCAGTACCTCGGCCCTTTTTTCTGCTCAGGAACTCAAGCCATGTGATCCTGTCCATCAATAAACCTTCTTTCTAAGCAACTTCCATGAAGTTTTTTTCCCCACTTGGAACTGAACCCAGATGGATATTTCTTCCAACAACAGCATCCAAGAACAATGGTTGAGATCACCAGAAGAGCCAGGACATTGTATTCCGCCCTTCTCTGAACACCAGAAGAGGAAGAACAAGAAGAAGAAACTGAGATCTTACAGTTTTTCTCTCTCTGCAGCTTCAGTGAGATTACTGGAAGAATTATGTTTGGTTCATGAAATTGCTGACAGGGGCAACTTAGGAACCTAACCAAGCTCTGAAGAAACCTAAAAGCCTACACAGCAGCTCTTGTTACCAGTTGGTTTTGGAGGCAGGATTTGACCATCCTGTTGTAGGAAGTTAACACCCACCCCTTTCCTGGAAGAATGAAATATTTTAGGAAATATGAAAAAGGCAGAATATTATATTTCCCTGGATAAGAAATGGAGAAGCATATTTTACAGACAAAGCAGCTCCCACCTTCCTGCCCCCCACCCTTTGTTAATGGGCCAGAGGCAGAAACCCAATCCTTTGTCAAAGGACATTTGCAACAGAAACTAACACAACGGGACCCATCTAGACAGAAACTCATCACATGGCACCTGGGAAGATTACATCAGCCAGCAAGGCTAGCTAAGACCCCCACCCCCTGGGAGTCTGACAACCAATCAGAGTACTCTTTCTGGGCCCCAGGAAGTTCAAAGCCAGAGAGAGCATAAAACCTGAAAAACTCGCTGTATCTGCCCCTTTTTCTGTTCAGGAACTCAAGCCATGTGATCCTGTCCACCATTAAACCATCTTTCCAAGCAGTCTCCATGTTTCCAGTGTCTTTTTCCCCACTTGGAGCAGAACCTGGAAGGAGATTTCTTCCAACACTGTCTCTTGTACTTTGTGACTCAATTATCTCTCAGTTCTTCTACCTGGAAGTTTGCTCCTTAATGAGACCATCTCAACTCCCCAACTCCATTTCAAGGTATTGACAAGACACAATACAAATATATTTTTAAAGAACCACCTAATCCTTTCAAGGAGGTTTATTTTTGGAACCATGTTGTCATTTCCCACCTCCCAATCTTGGCAGAAAGCAGCTGCAATTAGACAAACTCATAATTTATTGTATGCATCAATTAAAATCAAGATAACAGGGATTGTACTTTTCATGCTTACTTGGTGCTTGTACCTGCTAATTAAACTAAAGAAAGATGGTACCCGGGAGATTTGTGTTAGAGAAGACGTCACCTGTCCGGTCCATTTTGTTTTGGGATTATTATTTTTTTAATGCCTTCAAGTGACATGAAGAAGCAGCTCTGAATAGGTTTCTAATGAGATTCACATCTGCAAGGGAGCCAAATTTGTCCTCTGGAGAGATTAGTGAAGTCTGCAGCAAGCAAAAAAACAAGCTTCAAAATATTCATCCCACCCTTGGGATCTGGCTTTAACATCCAGATACAAGGAAGCCTGCTGGCCAAAGTAATTAACTTGCTTGTGTGTGTGTGTGTGTGTGTGTGTTTCTCCTATCCCCAGTGCTTGGATCACAAGCTCCCAAACTCCCAAGTGAATCTGAGAATAACCCAACCTGTGTCAAAATGATTTGGGTCGCAGGAGAATACTGATTTCTCAGTTGGATTGCCATAACTTGTATCTTGGCACCACCTATGTATGTCAATCAGGGGTGGGTTCTACTTATCTTTACTACCGGTTTGTAACAGGATCGTGCATGCACAGATCGTCGATGATGACATCCGGGCCGGTGGGTGGGGCCTCCCACTGGTTTTACTACCGGTTCTTGCGAACCTGTCCTAACCAGGGACAACCCACCACTGATGTCAGTGCAACTGCTGAGTTCGTACCATGGGATTCCACACATCCTTTTCGGCAGATGCAACCGCAATCTCGAGTTGCTCAGACCTGTCTTAATGTTGTTGGTTTTAATCTTTTCACATTTCCCCAAACTCCGTCAAATTGTCATAATGTCTGAAACATATTCAACGAAATACTCATTCGTCTTTCAACCTGTGGACCCAAATAATCCTCTTCTCTCTCTCTCTCTCCTGACTTCCAATTAAGCTACTCAACACAGATCATACTCCCAGGTGTAACTAATTCAGTTCCCAAACATCTGGATGCTCTTTTCATTGGTGGTTGCCTGCCAGATGTTTCTTCTTCCCTTCACATTATGGCCATTTAGAATCAAGGCTATTTTTGTTGTTTCCTCGGCATTTTAACCAACCCCGTTTTATCTCTTGATACTATTCTTTAGATTTTTTTTTTGGTCATTTTATGCTCTGTGTTTCATGTGTGCTGATTTGTGGTTTAATTGATCTTCTGCTTTGTGAATTCAATTCCCAATATGACAGCCAGGGAATGCCACAGATACTGGAAGATTTAAAAATATAATAAATAAACATTGAAGTTAACAGCACACTTGGCTGTTATTTCCTGTTCTGTTCTTTCAGCTTCTCAAACCCACCAGTAGGAAGTAGCAGCATGATTTATTTTGCAGTCATTGAACAGGGTTATTATTTTCCAGGATTGTGAATGTTTTCTTCCTTCTGTGAAAATTTAGAACATTCTCTTGCTCCCTGATATTTGGCAGAAATGAATTCTTTCTCCAATTCAGTCACTTTGCTCTAGTGCAGGGATGTCAAATTTGATTTCATTGACAGCCACATCAGGTTTGTGTTTGACCTTGGGTGGGGCGGAGGGGGGCATGGCCAGAATGGGCATGGCCAGCTCGACGTCACTCATGTCGGGGGGCCCTGTGGTGGCCCGAGTACTCTGTCAGAGAAAATGGGCTCCCGAGCTCTGTTTTTGGCTGCAACGGCTTCCTGTAACCCTCTGCCAGAGAAAATGGAACTTGGGAGGACCGTGGGCTCTGTTTCTGTTGGCAGAGGCACTGCGGGCTGCTTCTTTGCTGTTTCCAGGGTTGCCCTGTGGGCCAGATCTAAGCACCCTATGGGCCAGAAGCAGCCCATGGGCCAAGGGCGAAATCCAGCAGGTTCTGACAAGTTCTGGAGAACTGGTAGCGGAAATTTTGAGTAGTTCAGAGAATCAGTAGTGGAAATTTTGAGTAGTTCAGAGAATCAGTAGTGGAAATTTTGAGTAGTTCGGAGAACTGGCAAATACCACCTCTAGCTGGACCCAGAGTAGGGTGGGAATGGAGATTTTATTTATTTATTTATATGCCGCCATTCTCCCGAAGGACTCAGGGCAGCGAACACAAGTTAAGAAACAAGTACAATAAAATCCCATTTTAAACCAAATAACTAATTAATAGTAAATAATAAAACCCGGAATCAGAGTCAGCCTATTTGTTTGAACAGCCAAGTCTTCAGGTCCCGACGGAAGGAACGGAGATCAGAAGCCGTCCGGAGCTCGGTAGGTAATTCATTCCAGAGGGTGGGAGCACCCACAGAGAACGCCCTACCCCTGGGCACAGCAAGATGACATTGGCTCGCCATCGGAACCCTGAGGAGAGCGGCCCTATGTGAGTGAACAGGATGGTGAGAGGCAGGCAGGAGAAGGTCCTGCAAATATGCCGGACCTAAGTCATGTAGGGCCTTATAGGTGAGAACTAGCACCTTGAAGCGGACCCGGAGAACCACTGGTAACCAGTGCAGCTCACGCAGGAAGGGTGTTATATGGGAGTAACGAGGGGCTCCCGTAACAACCCGTGCGGCTGCATTCTGGATCAGCTGGAGTCTCCGGGTGCATCTCAGGGGCAGGCTCATGTAGAGGGAATTGCAGTAATCCAAGCGGGAAGTAACCAGGGCATGAGCAACTGTGCGAAGGTCATCTCGGTCCAGGAAAGGGCGCAACTGGCGCACCAGGCGAACCTGTGCGAAGGCCCCCCTGGTCATGGCCGTTAGATGGTCTTCTAGGGACAGCCGAGCATCCAGGAGGACACCCAAGTTGTGAGCCCTATCAACGGGGGCAAGTTTTTCCCCATCTATCAAAAGTTTGCAATATCCTTCCCCTGCCATGCCTACCAAACCACGCCATGCCCACCAAGCCACGCCCACAGAACCGGTAGTAAAAAAATTTGAATTTCACCACTGCTGTGGGCCTTGAATTTGATACCCCAGGCTAGAAAGCAGGAGATTGTGAGTTCTAGTTCTACCTTAGCCATGAAAGCCAGGTGTGTGGCTTTGGGCCAGTCACTCTTTCTCAGCCCAACCCACCTCACAGGGTTATTTTTGTGGGAAAACTGGAAGAGGAAGGTGTGTTAGATATGTGCGCCACCTTATGAAAAAATCATTTCCATTTTTTCTCAGGCAATAACATTAGTCGTATCCCAGCTTTCAGTTTTTCTGGTAATGTATTTCTTACTTCAAGGTCTCAGGTATTTTCTTATTCCTTTCCCCCTCCTTTTTTTTTTTAGTTTGTGTGTTTGTGGAAAAATCTTAGCTCTACAGTTAGATCACAAACATCCTTCTAGATGCCTGCTTCTTCACATTCTTTATTATTCTGTTGCACTTAGAGAAGGAACAATAGTTTCTATGGATCTTCGGAAAAATCTATATATCTTGAGAAGGACTTGAATCACGTTCCTTTCTTTATACTTGATTTTTTTCCCGTTGACCATTTGACATCATTCCTATGCTGCTCTGTGATACCAGCCATCAAAGAAATCCAGAGCTTATCTTTGAGATTCTCCATCTTTGAAATGTGTCCCCTATCTGCTTCAGTTCCTCCAGTTCTTAGAAACTTTGAAGCAGGTGTGAAATTCAAATTTTTTCCCTACCGGTTTTGTGGGCGTGGCTTGGTGGGCATGGCAGGGGAAGGATACTGCAAAATCCTTATTCCCTCCCCACTCCAGGGGAAGGATACCATAAAATTTCCATTCCCACCGCACTCCAGGGGAAGGATATTACAAAATCTCCATTCCCTTCCCACTCCAGGGGAAGGATACTGTAAAATCTCCATTCCCTCCCCACTCCAGAGGAAGTCGGCTGTTTCCGACTTCTGGAGGGCCTCCGGAGGCTGGAAATGGTTCATTTCTCGACTTCCAGTGGGTCTGGAAGGCCTGTTTTTCACCCTCGCAAGGCTCTAGAGGCTTTCTAGTACCCTGGGAAGGGTGAAAAACGGGTCTTCTGGGCCCACTGCCAGTCAGGAAATGGGCTGTTTCTGGCCCCTGGAGGGCCTCTGGGGAGTGGGGTGGGGTGGGGAAGGCCGTTTTATCCCTCCCCAAGCTCCTAGAAATCCTCTGGAGCCTGGGGAGGGAAAAAACAGGCCTACCGGGCCCACCGGGCCATCATATGCCAAAAGTGGAGAAGCACAGGGGGGGTTGCATGCGCATGCATTGGGCGCATTGAATTATGGGTGTGGGCACGCGCATGCGTGACCCCCCCCCACACACACACCCCGCGTTTGGCACGCGATGGCAAAAAGGTTAGCCATCACTGATATAGAGCTTACACAATAGAGTTGGAAGGGACCTTGGAAGACTTGTAGTCCAATTCCTTCTCAAGCAGGAGACTCTATACCATGTCAGACAAATGGCTGTCCAGTCTCTTCTAGCTGCCAATGATGGAGCACCCACAATTTCTGAAAGCTAGCCCATCCACTGGTTAATTGTCCTAACTGTAAGTCCTAAATTTCTCCTTAATTCTAGATTGCTTCTCTCCTTGATTAGTTTCCATTCATTGTTTCTTGTCTTGCCTTCTGGCACTTTGGATAATAAGCTGACCCCATCTTCTTTGTGGCAGCCCCTCAAATACTGGAACTCTGATGTTAAGGATATTGGTGTTGTGTTACCAACCAGCAGAGTAAATGCACAAGGAAACATTGCTGAGAGCGATGAATAAGAGTTATGCAAACTGGTTTATCAAAAGCTTACTTTATAGTAGAAAAACAGTCTCATAGTCTTTAAACAAATTCCAAGTCTTTGCCAGTTAAATCAGTCCAGTAGTTACAGATATCTTCCCACCAAACAGACAGTAGTTGGTTAGAATAACAAACTCACTCTGGTTCACAAACCACGATGGTTGCAGATCCATCCAACGATGATTAGCAGAATTTTAGCAACTCCTCACTATGGCAGCATATCATAGTAGCAACTGAATACGTTACAATACCTTGCTTAAATACTCTCACAACCAGTGATTACCTAATTAATTTTAAATCTGGTTTTAAATTATTGGGGTTTTAAATTTGTTCAGCCAAATTATTTAATTTGTTTTAATCTATTTTAAATTTTGTATTTATATGTTTTATTCCATGGCTGTTCACCGCCCTGAGTCCTTCGGGAGTAGGGCGGTATACAAATTCAATAAAAGAAAAAAGAAAGAAAGAAAGAATTACAGCATGACTCAGCATTATAATGATTCAGCAGTAAAGCCTTAAAGTCACACAATACATTTACAGATTAAAGTTACAGTACACATATATTGCCTGCACAACTTGTTAGGCTCAAACCACATCCTAACATGTGATGAAAGGAACCATAGTTAGAACAATTCATCAGTGGAATGATGTTGATTCCGCTGAAGTTGTAGATGCTCCAACACTGGAAGTTTTTAAGAAGAGATTGGACAACCATTTGTCTGAAGTGGTGTAGGGTTTCCTGCCTGAGCAGGGGGTTGGACTAGAAGACCTCCAAAGTCCCTTCCAACTCTGTTGTTTTGTTATTCTATTATCTAATCAGTTTAGATTCAGGTTTAGTTATCAAATGCAGCCCTCAGAAACGGAGCCTTGACCTAATATTCTTCTGTTTTGATTTTCAAAATTCTGGTTTAAGGGGCTGGAAAATAAATGTTTCCTTAAGAAATCCCTCTTGTGAGACTATTATCTTTTCTTTTTCCTTAAGTTTGTTTGCTGCATGTTTTTCCTCTTTGCTTTAGCTTCCTTCTGCCCTGCAGCAGACATCCTGCTACCCACCAATAAAAAATCAAAATAGCAAAAATTGAGCTTTTTTTTTTAAAAAAAAACCCTGCATTTTTGTTTTCCTCCCTCTTTTTAGCCATTTTTTAAAGATACAACTGTAGGAAGTTAGTACCCACCCCTCTCCTAGAAAAATGAAATATTCGAGAAAATATTAAAAAGGCATAATATTATACCTACCTGGATAAGAAATGGAGAAACTTGTTTTTAGACAGGAAGCAGACTCACTCTTAATAGCCCCCACACTCTCAATAATTGCTTAACGCATTGTAAGCTGCCCTGAGTCTCCGGAGAAGGGCGGCATATAAATCAAAATTAAAAAAAAAAAAAAGCCCGCAGCAGATGTCAGCACTTAAGAGATAAAGAGATAGCTAGGTCTATTCATAAGCAAATGCCCTCACCCAAGATCCAACAAAGGTAGGATTAGCCCTCTACCCATCTAGCAACAGAATTTACCTCATGGCACCTGGGGAGATTACATCACCTAGCAAGATTCAACCAAGCTTGGGATTCAAAAGGCAACCTACAAAGTTACCCCTGCATGGCCCCATGGGAGTCTGACAACCAATCAGAATACAAGCTCAAATTCAAAGCCCAACAGAGAGAGGGTAATCTCTCTCTCTCACCCATGTGCTTTTTTTACCCAGGACCTCAAAACCATGTGGTCCTGTCCGCCATTAAACCATCTTTCCAAGCAGTCTCCAATGTTTCCAGTGTCTTTTTCCCCACTTGGAACTGAACCCAGATGGACATTTCTTCCAACACATCCCAGCTCTTTTCCCCTCTTCCTCTTATTCTCCCAAATCTGACAAGCAGAGAGGCTTAAATTTTCCCCTTTAATAATATCCTTCATCTCATCCCAAAAAAGATCTGTACTCATTTTGATGAACCAAAAAGGGGAAGAAAAAAAAAAAAAAGGGGGGGGAGGGAGGGAAATGGGAGGGGAATAAAAAGAGAAAAACACTCTCTCGTTCTTTAATATTTTAGCAACGCTCATTAGTGGTACTTTGGCTAAAGGTCTAGCAGCGTTTCCGTAAAGCGTGCATTCTTGAGAATAGCTGATCTCATGAGAAATGCCTATAAAAATGTTATTTCAGTAGAAACAAGGCCTAACATCTCTTTCTTTTCTTGTTGTCTTTAATAAGGAGCTGGAAACAAAAGAGCTGACAGAGATTTTTCCTTTTCCTCCTGCGAAGAGGGGAGTCACTAAAACACTACAGGCTACTTCAGTAGATGATTGGGGTTCTTCAATAACTTTTTTTTTTAATTTTTCCCGAGCATCCCCATGTTCATAGGGAAGGAAGGAAGATGAGATGTTTTGTTTTGTTTTGTTTTTTCTCTGTAATGGGACTTTTCTGAGGTAAATGTCTTTCCTGTGAAACCAGTTTGCTCTTTCCTATTGAAGGAGGTATCCGACGAGCCCAAGAAGCAGAAGGAAGACGCATTTGTTGTGATAAAATCTTATCTCAGAAGCATTCATGGTGTGTTTGTGCGTGGCTAAAATAATCAAGATGTTCCAAGCTCCGCCCATTTTTAAATAAAGGTAAAGGTTCCCCTCGCACATATCGTTCTGTCCCCGTCTCACACACGCACACAAACAGACAGCCGGGGTTTAAATAAACTGGCAGACAACCAATTCTTCCGATAAGAGGCTTGGCAGCAACCCAGTAGCTGCTTGCCAAGAACTTTACTCATAAACAAGATACACACAGTTCAAGAATTGTCCAGTCCGTAATTAAATCCAAGGCAGATAATGCTGTTTCCAAAGATGCAATGTGATTCAATAGTAGTTAGTTTTGTCCATCACAGAGTCTGAATGGCCACCTCACCCCCTTTTATACCCTGTGGGGTGTGGTCCAGTGACTCACCTTAATCTTTGGCACGCCTCTTCTTCTGTTGCGCGCTCTTATCTCTGCGACACTGCTGAGGATCCAGCCAAGACTCATCTCCCTCATTACTGTCCACCTGTCGCTGCGTGGACATGCTTGGCCCCGGGCTTATCTCTTGCCCTTCGGCGGACACCGAAGGCATTGCCAGAGAGGAGGGTCCTGGAGAGGGAGGCCTTGCCAACTCCTCTCCTTCACTCTCGGAGTCCTCTCCTGCCGATGACACAGGCTCAGGTAATGGAGCCACAACACATATGTGCTAGTTGTTCCCGACTCTAGGGAGCAGTGCTCATCTCCATTTCAAAGCCAAAGAGCCAGTGCTGTCCGAAGACGTCTCCGTGATCATGTGGCCGGCATGACTAAATGCTAAAGGCACACAGAACACTGTCACCTTCCCACCAAAGGTGGTCCCTATTTTTCTACTTGCATTTTTTACGTGCTTTCAAACTGCTAGGTTGGCAGAAGCTGGGACAAGTAACGGGAGCTCACCCCGTTACACGGCACTAGGGATTTGAACCGCTGAACTGCCGACCTTTTGATCGACAAGATTAGCGTCTTAGTCACTGAGCCACCGCGTCCCTTTGCAGGGGCTGCTCAAATCATTTACTATTCAGCAGTTTCTTTCCTGTTTTGAATCCATGTAACAATGGATGATCTTGTTCAGCCTCTGTCGTAACCTTAATTACAATGGGGAAAAAAAAACACATTTTACTGCTCATAAACTGATCTGACTTTCCAGCTTTTATGGCTTGGAATAAGCCATCCACAATAAGTCCCAGAGATAAATAAGGTAGCTATTTTTCTTTCCTGCTTTGCTCTTCTCATCATTCTTCTTGGTAATGGTTACCCAGGGAAAACTAAGCAGGAAGTACTTGTAATTTTGCTTCACCAGTTTCTTTGTCTCTGCTTTCGCATACCCACATAGACCCACACATTCACACAAATCAATACATGCTCTTAAAATTATATTGTGTCTATGTCTGGAAGGATCAGACAAAGTCTTCAAGAAATCATGAAGGGAGTTCTTAGGACCGTAATGGCAAACCGATGGCACGCGTGCCACAGGCGGCACGAGGAGCCATATCTGTGGGCACATGAACGTTGCCCTAGCTCAGCTCCAGTGTACATGGGCATGCCGGCCAGCTGATTTTCAGGGCTTCCAGGCCTACCAGAAATCAGGAAATAGGCTGTTTCTGGCCTCCGGATGGCCTGTGGTGGGGTGGGGAAGGCTGTTTTTGTCCTCCCCAGGCTCCAAGAAAGCATCTGGAGCCTGAGGAGGGTGAAAAATGGGTCCACCGTGCCATCATGTGCCAAAAGTGTGGGGTGCATTGAATTATGGGTGTGGGCACGCGCGTGCGCGACCTCCCCCGCTCCCCACGCTTTTGGCACGCGATGGCAAAAAGGTTAGCCATCACTGTCCTAGGAGTTCATAGAAAACCCTGCTAAAAAAAACCATAATAAAGTTTAGGGTTTCCTGCTGAGCAGAGGGTTGATCTAGAAGACCTCCAAGGTCCCTTTCAGCTCTGTTACTCTGTATTCTATATTATTAAAGATACCTGTATGGAATGCTATTGTGCGGGGGGGGGGGGAATGAAATAATTGTTCATAATCTGAAAAGACCCACAGCTGCACAATTCAGTCTGTCAGTCTTGCAGAGCCTTGGTTATCAATCCAGGCTGTCCTTGTTTAGTGACCACAATTGGAGCAACTCAGTTATTAAGCAAAGTGGTCGCTAAATGAATCCTTGACTGTGCTTACGATCTGCTTCAGTTTTCCTTTCCTTTACAGAAGTTCTCTTCTTAAAAAGCCCCCAATGATGGGGAACCTACAACTTCAGAAGGCAAACTGTTGCACTGGTTAATTATTCTCACTGTTAGGAAATTTCTCCTTAGTTCTAGGTTGCTCTTCTCTGTCAGGGCGCTGATTAATCCCATTCTGCCTTTGGGATAATAGCACCTTGATTAAGAGGAGCGGATCGAGACCTTTCCTTGCCAGCATACTTTAAGAAAACAAACCCGAAGCTATATCTTCTAAGAAAACTCATTTATTTGTTATAAAGAAAATAAAACATCTCACTAATCTGATAGTTACATTTTTGATAAAGTTCGTGCCGGCCACCTCTCTGTGGCCGAACGTCTCTTGGCAAGAGAAGAAAGAAAAGTGTGAGAAGGAATGTGGGTGGAGGACATGCGCAGTTTAGCTTACTGATAACAATTCTTGGCAAGCTATGGAAAGTCTGATAGCCCAGAAATGAGAGCTCAGCTGGTAAATAAAAAAATGCAGTGACATTCTCCTTGATTAGTTTCCTTCCTTCCTTCCTTCCTTCCTTCCTTCCTTCCTTCCTTCCTTCCTTCCTTCCTTCCTTCCTTCCTTCCTTTCTTTCTTTCTTTCTTTCTTTCTTTCTTCTTGGAAAATAGTTTGATTCTCTTTTCTTTATGGTTCTGAAGACCTTCTATCCAGTGGATAATTGAGAAGTTCATTGAAGCCACCATGCTGCCTATCATTCATTGTTCCCTAGAATAGAAGAATCAGATAAAAAAAAATTTGAACTACAGAATAATCTCCCCCCCCCCCCCAGAATGAAGAATGCATTCAGTTTTTGAGAAGTCTACTCCCAGCCATGCTACAGTAGTGGCCAAAATTGTGGAAGCCTTTTGGGAAAAATGTATTTTCTGAAACTAGCTAATAACATCACTGTTTTTTTGGAGTAGTACCATAAAATTATATATCAATGGAAAGATAATTTAATCAAGAATATAATGCAATAACTTTTATGAAGGATGTGCTATTAGAATAGCAATTACAGTATAAAGAAGAAAAGTGACACGCGTAGAAAAAACGAGATATACAAAAATTATCACCATGTCAATTAATACTTAGTTGGGTAACCTTTAGCATTAATTACGGCCTTACAACGTCTTCCCATGGAGTGAACCAAGTCTTTGAGTTCTGCAGCTGTTATAATGTGAAACCAAGATTGAATGATTGCTTCTATTAACTGGGTTTCATTGCTGGGTCGCTTCTGACTAACAAGTTTCTTTAGTCAGCTCCTTAGATTTTCAATTGGGTTAAGATCTGGGCTATTCCCAGGCAATTCCAGCAGCGGAATTTGATTATCTTGAAACTCCAAAAAAAAAAAAAAAAAGGTGGTGTTATTAGCCATCAAACCTCAAAAAGACACTTTTCCCAAAAGGTTTCCACAATTTTGGCCGCTACTGTATGGCCACCAGCATTATAACCTTGATCCCTATGATTTGTTTTTTCTTTACTTATGACTGGGTGTTTCAACTGTTACAAAAATGGATTTCTAAAAAAAGAAATTTTCTTTTGGATATTAAATGACTGGATGTTTCAACTGTTATATAAACATGAACAAGGTTATGATCTCTTTGGTTATGATTGGATGGATTATTTCTAAAAATTATTTTAAGCAATGGATTAAATGAGAAATTTCCTTTTGGACGTTAAATTCAAGGCTATAGATTTTTCAATATATTTTCAAGGACTTTAAATTGTTTGTTTATTGTTGAATTAATTGGGATTAACTACCTTTAAGCAAGAAAAGTTATGTTTTGTTTTGAACAAGGAGAGTTAAAGTACAAGTGATAGATAAATCTATAGATAGTTAGTTTGTGGGGTTTTTTATTAAGGTTTGTTAAATGTTTTTACCCTGTACTTGTTCTGGGAAGTCCGGGGAGGGGGGTGGGAGGGGAGGGGGGAAGGGAGGGGGGAATATGATTGATTTTTTGTTTAAGATGTATGTTGACTATGAAATAAAAGTTTTTTTTAAAAAAAATAAAAAACAATGAAAGAGAATTGAGAAGGAATCACTCAATTTGTGGTACCTCATCTCACTTGGCTTTAAAGTTTATGTCTCTTCCTGTGATAATTAGAATAGAATAGAATAGAATAGAATAGAATAGAATAGAATAGAATAGAATAGAATAGAATAGAAAGAACAGAATAGAATTTTATTGGCCAAGTGTGATTGGACACACAAGGAATTTGTCTTGGTGCAAATAATAAATAAATAAATCAAATGCCTGCAATTACTGCTAGTTCGAATCTCCCCAGGCTCAAGGTTGACTCAGCCTTCCATCCTTTCTAAGGTAGGTAAATTGAGGACCCAGTTTGTGGGGGCAATAAGCTGACTTTGTATAAATATACAAAAGTATGAAGGCTATTGCTTAACGCATTGTAAGCCGCCCTGAGTCTCCGGAGAAGGGTGGCATATAAATTAAATTAAATTAAATTAAATTAAATTAAATTAAATTAAATTAAATTAAATTAAATTAAATTAAATTAAATTAAATTAAATTAAATTAAATTAAATTAAATTAAATTAAATTAAATTAAATTAAATTAAATTAAATTAAATTAAAAAAATAAAATAAAATAAAATAAAATAAAATAAAATAAAATAATATAATAAAATAAAATAAAATAAAATAAAATAAATAAATCAGGCCATCAATGGTTGATGTTTGATCCATCCTACCAGACAGACTCCTTGTCTGGAAGCAGACCCTGACTGAAGTCCTGAGTGGAAACATCTTCCGAGAAAAACATTGGTCTCATTCATGGGGGGAGATATGGAAACCTCTCTTTGGCTAAAACACAAGCATTTAAAAACGTTCATTACAGCACAAGGTGTCTTGCTGGAAGAGAGCTGGCCTTTTCATCTCCGGCAGCTGTCAGTGAAAAGAAAGAAAGAAAGCCCATCTTCACTTGAATGGGTTGTTAACACGTTGTCTGAATTCACCGTGGAGGAAAGCTCTTTTCTGCTGCTTCTCAGATGTGGCGGCGAGCAGAGTCTTCCAAAGAGAAAGGAGGTGAGGCTTTCGCATGTCGTCGCCTCCTTGCCTGAAGTGCAGGCGGCTTTGCAAAATTCTTCTTGCTTTTCTCAGTTCAGCTCCCTGTGGAATTTCCTGCCCTTATAACTTTCGTGTGATAGGTATTATAGTCACAGGCAATGCTCTTCGCACACCAATTACTCCTCCTGCGAGAAGAACTAAATTTGGGGAAGGGGGGGGAAATAAAAACAGATGCTCGGATTCATCCTGAACTCTTCCTTTTTTTAAAACTTTTGTGCTCTGGTCTCCCTGAAAACAGCAGCATAATCAGGAAGCTGCACGATATAAAATAATGTCAAAGGGATATTGTTCCACCCAGCAGGATGAAGGTTGAAATGACTATGAAGCAGGTATCAGATGATGCTCTCATCCAGTGGTGGGTTTCACATATTCTTAGCACCGGTTTGCCATGTGTGTGCACGTCTTCCATGCACGCACTTTGCTCACACACGTGCCTTCCGCATATGCGCCCGGCCTCAAAAATGTGGCTAAATAGGACGGCATTACGCTGGGGCGGGTGGGCAGTCCTGCCCACAGTCGCCGCTACCAGTTCGCCTGAACCTGTACGAACTGGCTGAATATCACCTCTGCTCTGGTCATACTTGGCAGTTGGAAACTGGGTTCTACCTTCAAGTTGATGGAATGGAATATTGATAGGATGAACAATTGAACACAAGATAGATCTCGACTTACCACAGTTCATTTAGTGACCGTTTGCCCAGTGGTGGGATTCAAATAATTTAACAACTGGTTCTCTGCCCTAATGATTTCTTCCAACAACCAATTCACCAAACTGCTCAGAAAGTTAACAACCGGTTCTCCCGAAGTGGTGCGAACCGGCTGAATCCCACCACTGCATTTGACGTTACAATGGCACTGCACTTCTTAAGTTGCCTGTTGAAAATAGCATCTTTGGGACAACCATGACCTGGATGACTGAGAAGAATCTCCATGGATACTTTGTGTTTTGTGTGGGGACCTCAGATTCTGCCTGACTTTACTGCATCCAGTTACTCTCAGTAAAAGTTCTCTGGATTCAACTCCATGGATTGCAGAGTCTTGCTTTCCTGAGGGCTGACTGGGGCAGGTCTGACACTAGCAAAGGGTATAGATAGACCATCTCTTCCTCTACCTCACCGATTGGATCAATGAGAATTCGCCACAGCCCACTCGCCATGGCCAACTCACTGCAGAATAACTCGCTGCAAGTCAAGAGTGACACTAATATCAAGAAATGGCGGAATAGAATCATTAAAGAAAGGATGCAAAATGAGGGACAGAATGAAATGGGAATGGCAAAAACTAAATTACTTTTTATTTATTTTTAAATAACTAATAGCTTTAAATAACTAATAACTAATTAGAATTGTTAAATTGTCCTGCAGTGAGTTGTCCCTTGATGAGTTGGCGATGGCGATGAGTTGTCCCAGTGGCGAGTTGGCGATGACGAGTTGGCCATGATGAATTGGCATGGTGAGTTGTTGGCCATGGCGAGTTGGCCATGGGTGAATTGGCCATGGTGAGTTGGCCATGGTGAGTTGGCTATGGTGAGTTGGCCATGGTGAGTTGGCGATGACGAGTTGGTCATGGTGAGTTGGCTATGACGAGTTGGCCATGATGAATTGGCCATGGCGAGTTGGCCATGGTGAATTGGCCATGGTGAATTGGCCATGGTGAGTTGGCGATGACGAGTTGGCCATGGTGAGTTGGCTATGATGAGTTGGCCATGACGAATTGGCCATGGCGAGTTGGCCATGGTGAATTGGCCATGGTGAGGTTGGCCATGGTGAGTTGGCCGTGGTGAGTTGGCTATGGTGAGTTGGCCATGGTGAGTTGGCCATGGCAAGTTGGCTGTGGAAAGTTGACTGTGTTTAAGCTGTCCATTCCCTCACCCACCACTTCAGAGGTGGTATTCAGCAGGTTCTGACCAGTTCTAGAGAACCGGTAGCGGAAACTTTGAGTAGTTCAGAGAACTGGTAAATACCACCAGTGACAGGCCCCGCCCCCATCTATTCTCTGCCTTCTGAGTTCCAGCTGATTGGGAGGAAATGGAGATTTTGCAGTAACCTTCCCCTGGAGTGGGGAGGGAATGGAGATTTTAAAGTATCCTTCCCCTGCCATGCCCACCAAACCATGCCACACCCACCAAACCACGCCCACAGAACCGGTAGTAAAGAATTTTGAATCCCACCACTGCACCACTTGCCTTCCCAGACATCTTTCCTTCGCAACTCACAGAATTTTTGTTATGTCTCAGGCCGCTACAAGGAGCCAACTATTAAAATTAGCTTGAAAACACACAACAACAACAACAACAGCTCTAAAGAGAAACAGTTTACCGAGCGGCCTGTCTACCAGCCAGGAAATTCTTCTTCCTGGGATAAAGCAATTTATGTCTTATCAGTGCAAGAGGAGAAAACAGCAACTCCCATTGGTGCAAGGAGATTATCAAAATGAAAAAAAAGAAAAAAGAAAGAAAACTGTAAATCAAAGGCCTACCCGCTAATAATATGGAAAGCCAGAGAGGGGGACTTACTGTAGTTCTGTTAGTCATCTAAGAGTCACCTGGAGGGATTTGAGTTCTTCACATTTTAAAAGGCTCTTCACGACAGAGATGCCTTTGGTAGAAGGTGACTGTCTTTTTTGTTCGGTTTTGTTTCATCCTCAACAAAGCTGACACATGGCTAGCCTCAATGTTCAGAGAGGAACAGCAAGATGGAAAAGGAGGGAGAGGAGCCACCCCAATGTTTACCAGACTTGTGTTTAACAAGCTGACACTCATCACATTTTAAACATAGTAATTGTGAATTTTGTCCTCTGGTCATTTGAGATGACCAGGCTCAATCAGAGTGCCAAGCAGAACAAATCTAGCATGTTTAAAACATCAGGGCATCGTTTTGTGAGAGCATAAAAAAAAAACCACTTCTCAAAATATTAGACGGAAATTCCTCTTCTAAAATAAAATTGAACCAAAATAAATGAGATTACATAGTGAACTTTTGAGATCAAAGACCGTGATTGATTTAGCGGGCTTTGGAGGTAACAGGGGAAAAAAAAATAAATCTGACTTTGGATTTTGCTTCAAGCAACCGATAAATGTTGGATGTTTGGTGAACCAGTCCAGGTGACGGACAAAATTTTTGCCCATATGGAAACCCATACAATTCTGCACATTGGTAGGTGTGCGACCGCAACGTAGTGATGGTTGGCGTTTTGTATTTTGTGATAGTTTAAAATATGTTGTAAATAAAGCACACCTACATGGGTGGAGAAGAAGCAACTTAGAACTAAGGAGAAATTTCCTGACAGTGAGAATAATTAACCAGTGGAACAACTTGCCTCCAGAAGTTGTGAATGCTCCAACACTGGAAATTTTTAAGAAGAGCTTGGATAACCATTTGTCTGAAGGGTTTCCTGCCCAAGCAGAGGGTTGGACTAGAAGACCTCCAAGGTCCCTTCCAACTCTGTTATTCTATTCTATTCTATTCTATTCTATGCTATGCTATGCTATGCTATGCTATGCTATGCTATGCTATGCTTATGCTATGTTTCTATTCTATTCTATTCTATTCTATTCTATTCTATTCTATTCTATTCTATTCTATTCTATTCTATTCTTTATTTTTTATTTTTATTTTAATTTAATTTGTATACCACCCTTCTCCCAAAAGGGACTCAGGGCAGTGAACAGCCAAAATTAAAATATATACAATACAAAAGTTAAGATAATTAAAAGAGATTAAATCAATCGGCCTCCCAATTTAAAACCCCAAGTCTATAAAATTTAAAAATCCCATTAAAAACCATTTAGGCTAGACCGGCTTGCTGGAATAAATAATTCTTCAGGGCCTTACGGAAAGTACGGAGGTCTGGGATCAGTCGTATTCCAGGAGGTAGCTCATTCCACAGGGCGGGTGCCCCTACAGAGAAGGCTCTCCCCCTGGGGGCCATGGAGCACTTTAAAGATGAGAACCAACACCTTAAAGCGCACCCGGAAGGCCACCTGGAACCAGTGCAGCTCGTGCAGGAGAGGTGTTACATGGGAGTGCCACGTCGCTCCCATAATCACCCACGCAGCCACATTCTGGACCAGTTGGAGCCTCCGGGTGCTCCTCAAGGGGAGCCCCATGTAGAGAGCATTGCAGTAGTCCAGGCGAGACGTGACGAGGGCATGGGTGACTATGCATAAGGAGTCCCGATCCAGAAAGGGGCGCAACTGGCGTATCAGGCGAACCTGATAAAAAGCCCCCCTGGCCACGGCCGTCATATGCTCTTCTAAAGACAGCCGTGTGTCCAGGAGGACACCCAAGTTGCGAGCCCCCTCTGTGGGGGTCAAATACTCGCCCCCAATAGCCAGCGATGGCACCAGCTGGCTATATCGGGATGCCGGCATCCACAGCCACTCGGTCTTGGAAGGGTTGAGTCGAAGCCTGTTCCTCCCCATCCAGACCCGCACGGCCCCCAGACATTGGGACATCACTTCAAGGGCATCATTGGGGTGGTCTGGGGTGGAGATGTACAGCTGAGTATCATCAGCATACAGATGGCATCGCACCCCAAAACCACGGATGATCTCACCCAGCGGCTTCACATAAAGGTTGAACATTCTGTTCTGTTCTGTTCTGTTCTGTTCTGTTCTGTTCTGTTCTGTTCTGTTCTGTTCTGTTCTGTTCTACATACCATTTGAAAGACAACCAAAAAGGCAAAAAGAAAATAAAATGACTAAAACAGCTCAGCCAGCATCCGGATAAGCAGAGTTTAACACCAAGATAGTGTTAATAGTACACCAACAATCAAGAAGTAAACAGTACCCCGATCAAGGAATTACTTAGACAAACAACCTAACAGTAAACAACAACCTAATCAAGAAACCAGCAAGAACAGTCCCACCAACGCTGACAGGGCAAGCCACTTGAATATAAACAGAGAGCAAAGCCCATTCTCTCCTAAGCACTGATGATGTTACCTAGTAGGGTGATTAAATGTCTGCAAGGAAACTACCAAGCCCAGAGAGCACCAAGGACCCCACGGTTCAACCCTGAGCTACCAACGTTCTCTTCTGTTCATTTAAAACAATTACTTGCAGCTCTGCAGCCAGTTGTACACAGATACAAAAATAACTTTGCCCAATGATTATTTTTTCTCTTATCTCTTGCTCACAAATAATCTTCCTGTCATTCTTCTCCCTCACAAGGAGGCTTTATCTCTTATCTTCCTCTTGTCTTATTAAGCCGCTTCCCTCCCGAACAACCTCTCCGTCCCTTTCAGGCTTCAACTCCTTTCCCTTGTGCCGTTAAATATTTTTTCTGCCTAAATCTTGGATTTCTTTTCATTTCCTCAAATTATTTTGCTGCCTCTAATTGCCTCTTTTTCTTTTTTTTAACCTAACCATTTCTTCAAAATCCCTCTGGGCAGACCTGTCTACATCACAAAGCATTTTGTGATGCTTCTGTCTCTTGAGCCTGCACGTCTATTTCTTTTTGTGTCAACCACGAAGAGAACTGCAACCCTTTTGATATCTTTTCCAAATGTGGTTTTTTTTTTTTTTTTTGGTCCTCTTCTTCCATCCCTTGGAAGGGCCCTTTTCTGGTGCTCTTTTAAGCAGATCCGTAACACCAAAATGTTTTTTTTTTCTTTGCCAGACCAATTCTCGAATACAGCTCACCTGCCTGGAATCCACACTGTATATCGGACATGAATGCAATTGAGAGAGTCCAGAGGTATTTCACAAGAAGAGTCTTGTGACAAGAAGACGCTGAGCTTGTTGATCGAAAGGTCGGCAGTTCAGTGGTTTGAATCCCTAGTGCCGAGTAACGGGGTGAGCTCCTGTTACTTGTCCCAGCTTCTGCCAACCTAACAGTTCAAAAGCGCATAAAAAAGTCAAGTAGAAAAATAGGGACCACCTTTGGTGGGAAGGTAACAGTATTCCATGTGCCTTTAGCATTTAGTCATGCCGGCCACATGACCACAAAGATGTCTTTGAACAGTGCTGGCTCATCCACCTGGAATCCACACCGTATATTGCACATTAACACGATTGAGCGGGTCCATAGGTATTTCACAAGAAGAGTACTCCACTCTTCTACTCACAATAGAATCCCTTATGCTACCAGGCTTGAAATTTTGGGCTTGGACAACCTAGAACTATGCCACTTTTGGTCTGACCTAAGCGTAGTACATAAAATTATCTGCTACCATATCCTACCTGTCAATGACTACTTCAGCTTCAACCGCAATAATACATGGGCAAACAATAGATATAAACTCAAAGTAAACCACTCCAAACTTGATTGCAGAAAATACGACTTCAGCAACAGAGTGGTCAATGCCTGGAATGCACTACCGGACTCTGCAGTTTCATCCCCAAACCCCCAAAACTTTAACCTTAAACTGTCTACCGTAGACCTCACCCCATTCCTAAGAGGTTTGTAAGGGGCGTGCATAAGCGCACAAGCGTGCCTACCGTCCCTGTCCTATTGTCCCCATTTATTCGTACTCATTTCCTGCGTTCATGCCCATGTTTATACTTATACCTCTTTTTCTTCTACATGTTTGACAAACTAAATAAAATAAAATAAATAAAGTGGCGAGGTTGATTCGGCAATCAAAGCCCAACCCCCCCTTTGAAGGATCACATTTAAAAAAAAAGATGTGGGAATTTGATTGGAAATCTCCCTTGCTCTTTTGACATTGTTGGCCCACCCTCCATCTCCATGATTAAATGTCTCCTTATGACTTCTGAGGATAAGTTATCAAATCTTACACATGTGATTGACATTCTACGTGGACCATTTCAAGCTTTATAATCATCTGTCTGTCTGTCTTTCTGTCTATTGCCAGTTTGGTCTAGTATTTACGATACCAGGCTAGAAACTGGGAGACCATGAGTTCTAGTTCAGCCTTAGGCAAGAAAACTGATTGGATGATTTTGGCCAATCACCAAAGATGGTGTAAGGTAAAGGTAAAGGTTCCCCTTGCACATATGTGCTAGTCGTTCCCGACTCTAGGGGGCGGTGCTCATCTCCGTTTCAAAGCCGAAGAGCCAGCGCTGTCCGAAGACATCTCTGTGGTCATGTGGCCGGAATGGGCAGACACTTAAATATGTGTTTCTATCACGTAGTAGTGTTTTTTTTTTTTAGAGAGACAGTTGCACAAAAACAGCATGCTTAAATCTTAGCTAAAATTGTATACTGCTTTCAATTAACCCAGGTTGCCATAATCAAAACATAGTACTTCAAACATGAATGAGTAGGATTTTTCTTATGTAGGTGTCAGTTTCTGAATAAAAAAAAAATAGTTTTTCAGGTGAAAGATATTTGGTCTAATAATGTTAATAATGTTAAAGCAAGGGAATATTACTTCATAGTTTAATTGTGAAAGAGTGCCAGATGCTCCTAAAGGAACACACCCTATTACTGTATTTCTCAATCTTGGTAACTTGAAAATGTGTGGACTGGGGAATTGTGCTGGCTGGGGAATTCTGGGAGTTGAAGTCTATGCATTTTAAAGTTATCTAGGCTGAGAAACACTGCCCTATTACAAGAAAAGGACATCCTCTACTTTGAGTTAATGAAGGTGGGAAGAGGATCTCTGGCTTAATTGAGGGAGAAAAAAGAGAAACAAGAAAGAAAGAAAGAAAGAAAGAAAGAAAGAAAGAAAGAAAGAAAGAAAGAAAGAAAGAAGAAAGAAAGAAAGAGGGAAGGAGGGAGGAAGAAGAAAGAAAAAGAAAGAGAGAGAGAGAGGAAGAAGAAGGAAGGAAGGGAAGGAAGGAAGGAAGAGGGGAGGAGGGAATGATGGAATGAGGGAGGGAGAAGAGAGAGAAAGAGGGAGGGAGGAAGAAGAAAGAAAAAAAGAAAGAGAAAAAGAGAGAGAGGAAGAAGAAGGAAGGAAGGAAAGGAAGGAATAGGGAAGGAGGGAAGGAGAAGAAAGAAAGAAAGAAAGAAAGAAAAAGAAAGAAAGAAAGAAAGAAAGAAAGAAGAAATAAAAAAGAAAGAGAGAGAGAGAGAAAGAAATAAAGGGGGGAGGGAGGAAGAAGAAAGAAAGAAAAAGAGAGAGAGAGAGAGAGAGGAGAAGGAAGGAAGGAATAGGGAAGGAGGGAAGAGAAAAAAAAGAAAAAAGAAAGAGAGAGAGAAATAAAGGGCGGGAGGGAGGAAGAAGAAAGAAAGAAAAAGAAAGAGAGAGAGAGGGGGAGAAGGAAGGAAGGGAGGGAAGGATGGAGGGAAAAGAAAGAAAGAGAAAAAGAGAGAAAGAAAGAGAAAAAGAGAGAAAGAAATAAAGGGAGGGAGGGAGGAAGAAGAGAAAGAAAGAAAGAAAAAGAGAGAGAGGAAAAGGAAGGAAGGAAAGGAAGGAAGGGAGAAAGAGGGAGGGAGAAGAAAAAGAAAGAAAGAAAGAAAGAAAGAAAGAAAGAAAGAAAGAAAGAAAGCCACTGATAAACTCTTGACTGTTGAGTTGCACAGTATAAAACAGCTTTTTCAACTCGGTACACTGCAGATAAGGGGCGTTTCTGCTCCTATAATCCCCACCTGGGGAAGTTTGCATGAAAACATCGTCTCGAATGTGTTTTGCTTCATGTTGATAAAGCATCATCCCCTATTTTCATCATGAAGCCAGTTTGGAGTCTAATATTCTAAGCCAGAAGCTGTCTTAATCTTTTTTCAGCCAAGATTCACATTTGGTTTGTTGGTTATTGTACAGGGCCATGGTCTCAAAATTAAGGCCAAATCTTCAGTTGAACTGCATTCAAACTAATTTAATCAAGTGTCCCTAATATATCTAGTAGCAGAGCCAGTTTGGTCTAGTGGTTAAGGCATCAGGCTTGAAAGCAGGAGATGGTGAGTTCTAGTCCCACCTTAGGCATGAATGCTGGCTATGTGATTTTGGGCTGATCACCAGAAAAATGTGAGTTCTAGTCCTGCCTTAGGCATGAAAATTAGCTGATTGACTTTGGGCTAGTAACTCTCTTTCTGTCAGCCCTAATTACCTCACAGGGTTGTTGTTGAAGGGAAAATAGAAGGAGGAAACTGTGTTGGATAAATCTACCACCTTGAGTTATTTGTAAAAATACCCTGTTTCCCCTAAAATAAGTGTTGTATCTTATGATTATTGTATTTTATGATATTATAGGTAGTTCTTGACTTTACGATCACAATTGTGTCCAACATTTCTGTTGCTAATTGAGACATTCGTTAAATGAATTTTGCCCCATTTTATGACCTTTCTTGCCACAGTTGTTAAATGAATTACTGCCATTGTTAAGTTAGTAACATGGTTGTTAAGTGAATCTGGCTCCCCCATTTAACCTGGTTTGTCAGAAGATCAAAAAAGATTAATGATTATCACTTGTTGCTTGTATGTACACTGAAAGCTTGTGCACCGGAGACAAATTTTTTGTGTGTGAATTCTTTCACTTGGTCAATAAAGAAATTCTATTCTGTTCTGTTCTGTTCTGTTCTGTTCTGTTCTGTTCTGTTCTGTTCCGTTCCGTTCCGTTCCGTTCCGTTTCGTTTCGTTCCGTTCCGTTCTGTTCTGTTCCGTTCTGTTCCATTCCTCTCCGTTCTGTTCTGCTCCGCTCTGCTCCGTTCCGCTCCATTCTATCCTCATGCTCCTTTATATCTCTAGACTGTGAAATCTTTTCTCCAACTCAACAGTGTGGAGAAACTGGGATAATTTGACAGGTTAGGATAAGGAACCAAATGAGGGAAAACAATGAACATAATGGAGCTGGTAAGTAAATTGTGCTTGTCGTTGTCTTGCTGCAATCTAACTGCTGCGTAGAAAATGTGTTAGGAGTGGCCACATTAACCACTCTATCAAGGTCAAGCATGCTGAATGAGTTGCCATGGGAAACAAATTACGAAGATGTCAGCTATAGCTTGAGGGTCTGATGCAGTGGAACTTTACCTATTAAATGCTTGAGAGATTTCAGGAACAACAGAAAGCTGAGAATGAGCATACCAGTAATAAGAAGGATGTCCAAAGCAGATGTTACTTTGACCTTAGCTGTTTATAATTTGACTGCTACGTTCCTGGCCCTTATTTTGCCAGGGACTTGCCAGAAAGGGGTTAGAGAATGCAATGCATTTTTCAGGATGATGGCACCACCGATCTAGTCTTCTCAAGGTCCCCATGAAATACACCCTGCAGAAGGGCCACCAAGTGAGGACTTTGCAGTAGATGTCTAACCCAGCTGAATGGGTGGAAAGAGCCACCAAATTAAGAAGAGAAAACAAATTTAGGAGGGAGTAATTCAAGTGTGAATAGGCTGTCTATTACAAAAGGACCTGTTGTGGTCCACCAGCAGCCTGCGGAGCTGGCAGCAGAGTTGGACAGTGAGGAGGCTGGGGAGGAACATGGGCCAGTCCTGGAGTCTGAGGAAGGCTTGGACAAGGGCTCTGCATCGGAGGCAGAGATGGGGCCAGGGCCATCTGGGAGTGATGCACGGACTCTAGAGTCCCCAGAGTTGGACAGCAGAGAGGCAGAGGAACAGGAAGAGCCTGTTCCTAGTGCATGCGCAGAGCTGCCAGAAGGCAAGAGCAGCTAAAGCAAAAGGGACGACTCAGGAGTAAGGCCAGGAGATGATTAGCCCTTCCCATAAGGCTTAAAAGAGAAACAAAGGCATTTGGGCTTTTTTGCAGGAAAACAACGTTGCTAATTCTGTTTCCAGTCGGCATCTCTTGTTTGTTTCTGAACTTTGTGGGGCTTTGCCAAGTAAGGCCTTTGGCAGGGTGTCAAAAAAGATAAAGGTTGGTGATTATCCTGAAGGACTTCTTCTGAAGGACTTGTTTTGCAACTAATTGGGACTCAGCTGGGAATGAACGTAATTCTCAGCTGTTACAATAAAATAGGTTTATTTGGGACTAATTGTGTCGTGTAATGACTCAGTGAGCCTAGGTCACAACAGGACCCTGCAAAACCAAATGTTCAATTGTGGCATTGGGTGTGGACCAGTGGTGGGATTCAAATATTTTTACTACCATTTCTGTGGGCGTGGCTTGGTGGGAGTGGCATGGTTTGATGGGCATGGCAGGGGAAGGAGACTGTAAAATCTCCATTCCCTCCCCACTCCAGGGGAAGGCTACTGCAAAATTCCCCATTTCCTCCCAATCAGCTGGGACTTGGGAGGCAGAGAATAGATGGGGGCGGGGCCAATCAGAGATGGTATTTACCAGTTCTCCAAACTACTCAAAATTTCCACTACTGGTTCTCCAGAACTGGTCAGAACCTGTTGAATACCACCTTTGGCGTGGACAATTAAAAACTACGGACTATCAAATCTACCTCTCTGTCCCAATTCAATTTTCTGAGATGGAGACTTTGTTCCAGGCAGAATCTGATAAAGGCACCAGGTTAGAAACTGGGAGATAGTGAGTTCTAGTCCCACTTTATGCATGAAATCTACTGGGTGACTTTGGAAAGTCTCTCAGCTCAAACCACTTACAGGATTGTTGTTGTGAGGAAAATGGGAGGAGAAAGTATTGTTGGGTATATTGGCCACCTTGAGTTTATTTATAAAAATAATAAAGGCAGGAATAGGGTATGGTAGAGTAGGGTAGGGTAGGGTAGAGTAGGGTTAGGTAGGGTAGGGTAGGGTAGGGTTAGGTAGGGTAGGGTAGGGTAGGGTAGGGTAGGGTAGGCTTGTCAGATGTTACATATTTTGTATCCTGCTCTATGGAGTGGAGAGTTGGTCTCTGACAGAAAGCCACTTGAAGAGACTAGAAGCATTTGAAATGTGGATTTATAGGCAGCTGTTATGTATAAACTGGGTTGACAAAATCAGAAACGAGGAGTTGATAAGTTGCCTGGGAAAGCCAAGGGAAATCATCAAAACCATAAAAAAAGCAAATGTTAGAATATTTTGGACATGTGATGCGACACCCGGAAAAATATGGCATTCTTCACTTAATCCTCCAGGGAAAGATTGAAGGCAAACGAAGTTCAGGCAGAAGAAGAACATCATGGCTTCAAAATTTAAGGGACCGGTTGGGTCAAAACTCAGCAGCACTTTTTCATGTGGCTGTTGATAAAAATAGAATCACCAACATGATCACCAATGACCGATGATGGATAATGCACAACAAGAAGAAGAGTAGGATAGAGCAGAGCAGAGCAGAATAACAGAACATCTGACCTATTTTCTTGGGCAGGCCTGTCAAACTGCATCACACACAGGCCACCACCCTCCCCGGCTCCGCAAAGGCAAAAAACATTGCAATACGTTCAGGGGTGAAATCCAGCAGGTTCTGACGAGTTCTGGAGAACCAGTAGCGGAAATTTTGAGTAGTTTGGAGAAGCGGCAAATACCACCTCTGGCTGGCCCCAGAGTGGGGTGGGAATGGAGATTTTGCAATATCCTTCCCACAGGAGGGGGGAGGGAATGGGGATTTTGCAGTATCCTTCCCCTGCGAAGCCCACCAAGTCACGCCCACCAAGCCACACCACGCCCACCAAGCCACGCCCACAAAACCAGTAGTAAAAACATTTGGATTTCACCACTGGATATGTCATCAAGAGACACGATCGAGGTTGACATCCGTGCTCTTGTGGAACAATCTTTTTTAAAATCCAGGAGATTCATTCTTTGATTGGCCAGTCCTTCCCAGGAAAAAAACAACAACAATCTGCATACACACATGT
This sequence comes from Pantherophis guttatus, assembly GCF_029531705.1. Next base: position 9,436,616 of record NW_026844077.1, on the reverse strand, counting down.
GTATACACAAACATATTCTTAAAAGGACTTACGAACATATGTTTATACACACGTACTCCAAAAAAGAGCTTACAGACAGATTTATGTGCTTTAAGGAGATTTTTGACCATGAAAATATCCATGAACAGATGCTTTTCTGGGGCACGGATATAATTGTCCCACTATGCTAATAGCAAAAAAATACAAGGGAAAAATAACACGGCATGAAAATTGTTCTTGCGGTGATTGAGAGCTAAGCATGGGGTACTAAATCTCTTTGCCTTGCAGCTTATTTCAGACTTCTGATCCTCTTTCCTTCTTTCTCCAAGATCAAATGCGCCTTTTGCTAGACAAAGGCAGGAAAGATACGGAGAGAGGCTACTTTCTAAGGGTGTGTGCCTCCCACTGCCCTTGCCACACAGAGACAACTAGAGGTTTTTCAACATCAGGAAAACAAAGCCTTCTCTGCCAAACAGTGGAAAGATGCCCCAAGGTTGAGCACAGAAATCCCAGTCAAGACATAAAGAAAAATACCTAAAATACAATATCTGAAATGGGATAATGCCATTCTGAGCTCAGTTCCTCTGAAGTTAAATTGTGTTGCATGAGAGAATATTGGGCGGGGGGGGGGTCAAAGAAGAGAAAACCGATTAAGCAGAAGGGAGTGGTGTGCAATGCTGCTTCCACCATCTTGCCTTTTTTACCATCATCTCCACTGACATCACTGCTTCCCCTGCATTCTCCTTCTCCTTCTCCTTCTCCTTCTCCTTCTCCTTCTCCTTCTCCTTCTCCTTCTCCTTCTCCTTCTCCTTCTCCTTCTCCTTCTTCTCCTTCTTCCTCTTCTTCTTCTTTCGTCCTCCTCCTCCTCTTCTCCTTCTCCTTCTTCTTCAGTCCTCCTCCTCTTCTTCCTCCTCCTCCTCCTCCTCTTCCTCCTCCTCCTCCTCCTCCTCTTCTTCTTCAGTCCTCCTCCTCCTCCTTCTCTCCTTCTCCTTCTCCTTCTCCTTCAGTCTTCCTTTTCCTCCTCCTCCTCCTCCTTCTTCTTCTTCAGTCCTCCTTCTCCTCCTCTTCTCCTTCTTTTTCTTCTTCAGTCCTCCTCCTCTTCTTCCTCCTCCTCCTTCTCTTCCCCCTCCTCCTCTTCTTCTTTTTCAGTCCTCCTCCTCCTCCTCTTCTCCTTCTCCTTCTTCTTCAGTCTTCCTCTTCCTCCTCCTCCTCCTCCTCCTCCTCCTTCTTCAGTCCTCCTCCTCTTCTCCTTCTTCTTCAGTCCTCCTCCTCCTCCTCCTCCTCCTCCTCCCCCCCTCCTCCTCCTCCTCCTCCTCCTCCTCCTCCTTCTTCCTAGCATATCTCCGCAGGTGCAGGGTCCACTTTTTGGATCATTGAACGTCACTTTGCATGGTCAGCTGTATCTCCAGGGTACAGGCCCGCAGCTTGCATATCTTTGTTTTTTTCCACCAACTTTTTATTTTTTATTTTATATATATGTGTCAATGTGTGAACAGTGTGGCACCTGTGTGTGATACATTGTAATACAAATAAAACTAGTAATTAATCATAGTTATTACATTCAACCAACTTATATATTTCTAATAATAATACACATTTATATTGTTGCAGTCTGTCATTATTCAGTTATTCCATGTTTTCTCTTGCTATTGCTTTCGTTTTATTATATAAAAGTGTATACACTAATATCCCCCATTTCTCTTATTTCTATCTCTTATTCTAGCTTTTAATCAGATCACCTTTTATTAAAAAACACATTCTTTCTATCGTACCTAACTTCTAGTCATGTCACCTACCTAAAAAAGAAGAGAGAGAGAAAAAGAAAAGCAAATCAGAACAACAACAAAAAAGAGAGACCGTCTATTCATCGTCTCTTGCCCGCTTCAATACTTTAATTGCTATGCTTTTTTTGACTTGCCTCCCATATTCCTCTCTTGGATCTTTATCTCTGTCTGCATCTACTTCTTGGCTATTCAATCTAGGTATTTCCTCCACCTCTACCCTCCTCCACTGCCTAGTTTCCAAAATTTATACCCAAGCCCCTTTCTCCCTTTCAAAAGTATCTTCCTTTATCTCCAATTCTCTTTTCAACTCTCTTAATATATTTCCCCCCTGATTTAATTCATCAGTCACTGTTATTTTCATTGTTGTCTCCTGCTTGTCTTCTTTCGTTCTCTGGTTCTTCGACTCAGTCTTTTCCTCCGTTGCATATTTTTGTTGATGGTGTCATTCTATCTCTGTTTTGGATGCCTGTGAGGTTACCAGCCATTGACTTCTAGTTGGTAGGCAGTCTTGACCATTGCGGAAGGTGCTGCTCTCTGGACATGTCTATACCAGTACTCTCATCTTCTGTATAATTGGTGTCACACCAAAATTGAATGGTGTCATTTGTGATGTGGTCAAGAAGGGAGATGCCCGATAGCCAACAGAGCATTCGCATTTCCATGGCATGGAGATAGCTTTCGGCCCCTGTTGTTGCTGCCCAGCATTCAATGCCATACAGTAAAACAGGACAGTTGGTTGATCTTGAAGTGTTGATCTTGGAGTGGATACAATGAAAAGGTGTCAAGATCAAGGAGCCTTTGAGCTGAGGTCAGTTCCTGGTGATTTCATGGACATGTCTTCCTGGTGACAATATAGATATGAGTAGATATGGCTTCTGCCAAGGTTTTTCCTGGTCTAGTCCATAGCCTTGGAAATTCCTGTTGTTCTTCAGTTGCTCAGCCATGTTCAACTCTTCATGACTTCATGTACCATGGCACACCAAACCCCCCTTCAGTAGTGGGTTTCACTTACCTTCGTTATCGGTTCAGAATTGTGAGTGCACGTGCTCGCACTTGCTTTGCTCACGCACGGTGCTTCTGTGTATGCGCAAAGTGTCCATGATGACGTCCGGGCGGGTAGGCAGAGCCTGGCACTGCCGCTACCAGTTCACCTGAAACAGGGCAAATTGGTAGAAACCCACCACTGCCCCCCTTGTCCCCCACTGTCTCCCTGAGTCTGTCCAAATCCATATCCACTGTTTCGATGACCCTATCTAACCATCACATCTTCTGTTGTCTCATTCTCCTTTTGCCTTCCATTTTTTCCCAACATCAGGGTCTTTTCCAATCAGTCCTCTCTTCTGATCCGGTGGTCAATGTATTTGAGCTTCAGCCTCAGTATCTCTCCTTCCAAAGAAGACTTTGGGTTGATGGGAATTCCTAGAGACCTCTTATTCAAGAAACTCAGGTCTGCAACTTCCATTTTTTATTTTCTGGAACCTAATAAAAGTCTTCCCTCCAAGCATTAGTCAGGCTGCAAACTGGGACCCAGCTCCACCGAAAAGCTACTTTGATTGAGATGAGTTATAACCTTACACCACTTCAGACAAATGGTTATCCAACATTTGATAATGTGTTGGAGCATTCACAGCTTTTAGAGGCCAGTGATTAATTGTTCTCACTGTCAGGAAATTTCTCCTTAGTTCTAAATTGCTTCTCTCCTTGATTAGTTTCCACCCATTGCTTCTTGTCCTGCCTTCAGTTGCTTTGGAGAATAGCTTGACTCCCTCTTCTTTGGGGCAGCCCCTGAGATATTGGAATACTGCTATCATGTCTCCGCTAGTTCTTCTTTTCATTAAACTAGACATATACCCAGTTCCAGCAACCATTCTTCATATATTTTAGCCTCCAATCCCCTAATCAGCTTTGTTGCTCTTCTCTGCACTCTTTCTAGAGTCTCAACATCTTTTTACATCATGGCGACCGAAACTGAATGCAGTATTCCAAGTGTGCCCTTACCAAGGCATTATAAAATGGTATTAACACTCCACGTGATCTTGATTCTATCCTTCTGTTTATGCAGCCTAGAACTGTGTTGGCTTTTTGGCAGCTGCTGCACACTGCTGGCTCATATCTGCTAATAAATGCATACTATCCTCACAATTGATTTTGACTGCTCCTGTTGCTTGCAAAGGCTGAACTCATCTGTGAATTTGAGATGTGTGTATCAGAAATCCCCATTTCCTCTCCAGCTCCAGCTCCCCTCCCATAGCTATGCAAGTTCCCTCAAGCACAAGGAAATGCATGAATTTTTATTTGACGAGATGAAAGGAAGGCTCTCAGACAATTGGGAGGTCTCTCTTTTGAAAAGTTTATTAGGAAAATCATGAAAATACAAGTGAGTTAATTAAATCCAAAGTGAAACTCCAGGGATTTTTTTTTAAAAAAAAGAAGAAGAAAAGAGGAGTCTTTCCTTCTGCAAGGATAACATTGATTATTTTATTAAAGAAATTGCTTTGATACTAGGACGTCTCTGTAGCAATGAAAAAGAAGTGTCAACACTAGGATCTGATTTTCTCTAAATGGGGCTCTGTCTTAAGGAACTCAAGAGGGAATTACTGACAAATGTTTTTACAGTGGAATAGAATAGAATAGAATAGAATAGAATAGAATAGAATAGAATAGAATAGAGTAGAGTAGAGTAGAGTAGAGTAGAGTAGAGTAGAGTAGAGTAGAGTAGAGTAGAGTAGAGTAGAACAGAACAGAACAGAACAGAACAGAACAGAACATAATTTTTCATTGGTCAAGTCACACAAGGAATTTGTCTCTGGTTCAGAAGCTCTCAGTCTACATCAGAGGTAGAATTCACTTACCTTCCCTACCAGTTTGCAAATGTAAGCGCACACATTATGTCCGGGTGGGTGGGCAGAGACTCCCGCAGTCGCCACTACTAGTTTGCCCAAACCAGACAGAACCAGCTGAATCCCACCTCTGGTGTACATACAAGCAACAAGAGATAAATCATGATCTTAATCATCATAAAATACATTCATCATAAATCACAAGATACAACACTTAGTGATAATCACTAAATAAGCAATCAGCATAAATCATACTAGGATACTAAACAAAGCAATTAGTATAAATTGTAAGATACAAGCAACAAAGTGACAGTCATAAGAAGATAAGAAAACAGATAATAGGAAAGATGAGAAGGATAATAGTAACACAACTCTACTAGGTAGTTTGACAGTGTTGTGGGAATTAGTTGTTTAGCAGAGTGATGGCATGGGGGAAAGAACTGCCCTTGTGTCTATGTCAGGTAGTTGTTTTGTCATGCAATGCCCTATAGCATCATCTTGAGGGTAGAAGTTGAAACAGTTTACGTTCAGGATGCTAGGGGTCTGTAGATATTTACTAAGGCTCTCTTTCTGGCTCGTGCAGTATGCAGGTCCACAATGGAAGGTAGGCTGGTAGTGGATGAAATCTATAAAAAAGTTGAGGTCTATAAAAATGGATTAGCAGCTGAAATAAAATTCAGGTCTTTTCCAACACCTAAACCTGCCCTGGGTCCTCTCTTGTTTATTTGCTTCAAGAATGTGTTTTGTTAACTCCCTTTCCCAACCTCAGGTCTCCGAAGGACACTTGGAGTAAATAACCAACTGGCCATCAAGACTATATTTAACTCCCACCTTTATTTGCTACAAATCAAAGGCTGTGAACACAATGCTCCGATTTTCTCCACAGCAACCATTTTGTGATGTGGGTTGGCTGAGAGAGAGAGAGAGAGAGTCACTGGCCCAAAGTCACTCATCCAGTTGCCGTAGAACTTAGAATAATAGAATTGGAAGGGATCTCGGAGGTCCTATACCGTTCCAGACAAATGGTTGCCCAATCTCTTTTTGAAAGCCTTCAGTGATGCCTAAGGAAAGACAAGTAGTCCTTGACTTACTGCTATTTGTTTAGTGACCATTCAAAGTTACAATGACACTGAAAGAAAGTGATTTTCAGCCAGTCCTTGCACTTTAGATCATTGTAACGTCCTCACCTGGTCAAAATCCAGACATTTGTATTTATGATGATTGCAATGTCCTGGCTCACATGATTGCCATTCCTGACTTTCCCAGTTGGAAACATTCTTTCAAACTAGCCTTGGTTTAAACCTTAACCACAGACGTACTATTTCGGCTACGCTATTAAAGACATGAGGTCATAATGAGCTCAGTAGCAAAAAGACATTCAATGTTTTCATGGTTGGATCTAAAAATTGATGTATAGAGCAGTAAACCAAAAAATGTATCGATCTCTATCAAATCCACATCGCGCAGGTCACTTTTTGTTTCTCCAACCTTGAACTTCAGCCTTTCTTCTCTAATTTTTACATTGGTCCACTGAATGATGGCACTAATAATTTCTTTAGAGAATAATAATTTCCAAATCTCTAGGGAAGTAGGTGAAGTTCCGAGATTTCTACCTGCTGGCCGTAGTCCAGATAATTGCCCAACAATATTGTGACTAGCCATTCTGGATCTATTTCTTCCAAAAGGTGCAGAAGACCATTTGAATTTGTTCTTGCCATATCAATTATTGCATGACGTAGATTGTACCTGGTCATCAATTTCATTGGGAGCTTCATCATCGCTGATGTCAGAATCAGCGGCAGCTGTGAGTTCCTCATCGTCCATTATAAAATTTTCATCACAATCTGATTCCACTTCACTCAGATCACTCTCTGCTTCTCCATACCATTTTAGAATAGTTTCTTTGAAGTTTGGATCAGCAAATCGCACACTTGTTGGCAGAAAATGTAGCTCCGACATTATTTTTTAAAAAAACGTTAACAAAGATCTGAGGTCAAAATGACTGAAACTCACTAAAGAAAACACCAAATAACTTTTTATTATTTGGAAAAAAGTGAGATATAAAAATGTGTGCGAATGATGAAATAAAAATAAATAATAATTGAATAAGAAATTGAAATGAGAATAAAGATAATTAGAAAATCAGGGCTGCTCGAATACCAGTTTAGATTGAACTGAAAAGGGAAACAACAGGAGAGAGGGGAAGGAGTAGAGAGAGAGAGGAAGGAGCAGAGAGAGAGGAAGGAAGAGAAGGGGAGGAGAAGAAGAAAGGTTGGAATAAAGGTAAAAGGTAAACCCAGAAAAAGTAAAAATTAAAAATGAAAGTTAAAAGAAAAGATGAATGAAAAATGATGGAAATGACTGTACATGTAAATGTGTTTATGAGAAATATAGATACATACATACATACATACATACATACATACATACATACATACATACATATATATATATATATATATATATATATATATATATATAAAAGAAAACACCAAATAACTGATGCAAGTGCGATGCTGCATACACTCTTATTGGCGGGAAAACAAAACCTATTCGCAACCGGAATGGCCCATTTCTAAAAATAGGGGTGTTCTGAAAATTTTGGAAAACTGTTGCGGTCACAATGACCTCAGGTCTGTGGTTATGGGTTACAAGGCAAAACACGGGAATCTCTAATATCCGTGTTTCAGAAGAACAATTCCTCCCCGGCACTAGATAGTTATTATTGTATTTTCCAAACAGAAACCGAACAAGAACGCGAGAAAAAAGCACGCTGCCACTTGATCTATTATATAAATGAAACAGCTGGCAGTAGGTTGAATATTTATTTCCTGGGTCGTTCTGCAGATGGCTGAGTCTTCTCCACATTTTTTTTTTTTTTTTGTCTCTTGCCTGGCCTTACCACACAATTCATTTTAGCTTTGACTGGGGAATGCAAAGCAATAAACATCTCTATCCAAATGGAGCCTGATGCACTTCATTCTTTATTACAGTGTTTCCTCAGTTTAAAATGAGTCGCAGGTTGAGTGACAGGGCAATTCGGAGGGCAGACAGCAAAACTTAAACTTTTGCGAGGGGGAAGGAACGTATATATTAAATCACTCGCAGACATTAGTCAGTCACGCTGGTTGTGTCTTCAAACTACAGACTGAAGATTTTTTCAGACAATCGAGGGGGGGAAAAAAGGACTCCAGGAACATCTTGGCACTGAGGCAAATAAAATAAAATAAAATAAAAATAAATTCCACAATTAGAAGATTAACTTTAATGTTCTTTTACATGGGAATGTGCTGAAGGTTTATTAAGGTTTTTTTTTTCCTCCAATTTTTATTTATAAGTATAAACTAAACAGAACAATGAAACGTACAAAACATAAAAACATATAAACATCCATTTCAATACATGTCCAGTTTGTCGCAACTATAATATACATTTCTCTTTGTATTTTGACTCTTCCTTATTTGGTCATTCCCTTTTATCTATCTAATATTGATCTTTGTTGACCTATGTCTGTTCTTTGTTTCCATCATATTATATTTGGTCATTTTGTTTACTTCCTATTGCTTCATCTCTTTCCTATCTTTCAACCAACTATACCACTTTTCCCATACTAAGTAAAAGTCATGTTCTTCCCTATTTTGTAATTCCTTTGTGAGTCTATCTAATTCCGCACATTCCATAATTTTATTGATTACTTTATCTGGTGTTGGTATATCACTACTCTTCCAGTGCTGCGCGTATAGTATTCGTGCTGCTGTTATCATATGTATAATTAAATAGGTTGTTTCTTTTTCATAGTATCCATTCACTATGCCTAATAAGAAGCTTTCTGGTCTTAGTTCTATCTTTTGGTGTGTTATTTCCTCTATTTGTATTTTGATCCTTTGCCAATATTGTTTCGCCATTGGGCAGGTCCATCACATATGGTAATAGGTGCCTTTGTGGTGGTTGCATTTCCAACATGTTGATGGCGTGCCGGGGAACATTCTTGCCAATCTGGCTGGTGGGTTTTTTTTTTCTTTCTTTTTTTACAACTGGAAGAAAGTGCTAATCTTAATAGAGGAATGAAAAAATCATAAAATAAAGCCAGTTCCATACCATGTTTCTTCCTGTAGTTCTGAATAAGAAAAGAGAGGAAAAAACGTGCCTCTTTCTAATTTTGAGTTTCTTCCTTCTTGCCTGTAAGGGGGTGTGTCCTTTCTAGATTTTATTTGATTTTAGAAAGATTAAAGTTTTAAAAAGATTATTTTAACTGAGAAAGGGAGAGAGAGAGAGAGATTAGCAACGGGTGGGTTCTACTTACCTTTACTACCAGTTTGCAACAGGATCGCATGCCCAGAGAAAGAGCCAAAGCCGCTGGAGCAGCCGCTCTGCAGCAAAAGCCGCTTGACCTGCTTAAAGAGAGAGGATGCGCCAACACTTCCCCGGCGCTGCTGCCATCGCGCTTGGCTCCCCGCCTGGACGACATCACGTCCTGTGCGCTGACACTCTGCACATGCTCAGAAGGTTCTGTGCATGCGCAGAAGAGGCGCACACTCATGTAGTGAGCATATGTGCGCTCACATCTCCAAGCCGTTACTGAAGGTAAGTGCATTTTACCCCTGGTTAGGATGCTGAAATAAACCACATTCTATGAGTTTCTCCCTATTGATTCTCCTATCGTTTTTGTTGTTTCTTCCTTCCTTCCAAAGAAGCCGAGAAGTAATCCAGAGAAGAAAAAGAAGCATCCTGGCTGGGGAATTCTGGGAGTTGAAGTACACTCCTCTTCAAGTTGCCAAGGTTGAGAAACACTGCTCTGTGCTATTCTATTGTCCAAGACAGGGGTGTCAAACTTGATTTTATTGAAGGCCGCATCAGCGTTGTGTTTGACCTCAGGAAGCCAGGGTGGGTGTGGCCAGCTTGATGTCACTTATGTTGGGGGCACCTGTGGTGGCCGGAGAGCTCTGCCAGCAGAGATGGGCTCCCGAGCTCCGTTTTTGGCTGCGACAGCATCCTGGAATCCTCTCCCAGCGAAAATGGAGCTCAGGAGTTCCCTTTTTGCTGGCAGAGGCAGGTCCTTTGCTGTTTTGAGGGTGGCCCTCACGGGCCAGATCTAAGCACCCCATAGGCTGGATCCGGCCCCCGGTCCTTGAGTTTGACACCCCTGGTCTACGAATTCTGTTCTTCCTTAAACTATTGAGCTCTTCGGGTGTTTCTGCTGCTCGAAGCAAAGGAAACCAAAAAGCCAGAAACACTTAGGGAGTGATGCAGTTCTTGCCGTACCTTGTTCCTTTGTTGCCTTTTGTTGTTGAAAATAGTCTTTTTTTTTTTTTTTTGGTATACTGTCATCGGTTTGCGGGTGGGGAAGGTAGATAATTAAATCTGAAGTTAGTAAAATTAAATGGAAAGATGGGCGAGAGGAGGTATTTTTAAACCCATCATTTTACCAGAATGTTTACCACATGTCTTCCTCTGAAAAAGTAAGTTTTCATGTCTAATATAGTGGGATTGAGTGATGAGTGACAGGTACGATATGGAAGTTTTAGAACGGTGTCTTCAGAAGATGGAAGGATGCTAATGCTACCAACTGCAGCAACAACAATCACGATATTCGCATTTTCTACCATTGTCAAATGATGGAAATAGAAATAGGCTTGTGATAATTTTCCTAGGCGAATGAGAGGCAGACTACTAATGCAATGAAATCATAGGTTATTGTACCATGGTGAGAGACAACCAGCTAAATCCTTAATCTCTTCTTCTGAGAAGAAGGTCTGAGATGCATGTCTGAAGGACTGTTGTGGCCCGTCAGCGGCTTGTGCAGCTAGTAGCTGATTCAGACAGTGAGGAGGCTGGTGTGGTGCTGTGCCAGCAGCCTGTGCAGCTGGCACTCGAGTCAGACAATGAGGAGGCTGGAGAAGAAGTGGTGCCAGAGGTGGGGATTCAGCCAGGGCCTTCAGAGCCTCCAGAAGCTCCCTTAAGTGAAGAGGATGAAGTGGAGGAGCCTCTTCTCGATGCACGGGCGTGCAGAGCTGCCAAAAGGCAGGAGTGGCTCCTCAGGAGGAGGTCTCCTCGAGAGTAAGGCTTGGGGCTAATTGGCCACTCCCTTAGCCTATTTAAGGAGGAACGCTGACTGAAGCAATTTACAGGGAACAACTTCGTTCGCATACCTTCATGTCTTGTCTTGCTTATCTTATCAGCTTCCTGCAAATTGCTTCTGGGTATTCTGCCAACCACAGTAAGCTTTCAGTATTATTCTTTGAATTCTTGGCAGCTGTTAATGCAGTTAATTAACAGCCATTGTTGTAAAGAACTGGTTTATTTAGTAAACTAAGGTTTGAACGGACTTTGTGTGTGCTGCGTTCTTTGGGGTCCGTAGCTGGGGCAGAACAAGGACCTCTGTGAAAAAGAATTTGGATCACACAGATTTCAAACAGTTGTTCCTGTGGGACCCTGTTTTTATACGTGCAAGGAGTTTCTTTGACCTAAAACAGAATCACCAGGGTCATTCAAGGTCACCACGAACCCCCATGATCACTCAAGCATATGACTCTGCTCCTTGTATTGACTGGATATTCCCAAGGAAAAATACAGAGAACCAGCAATCTTAAACTACTTGACAAAATCCTTGGACAAATATTTGAGGAGATATAAAAGAACATTTGATGAAGGTGAGATATCTAAAATATAAGAAGAAAGGATTAAGAAATGTGTCTTCATTATTAAACAATAACTTGGAGAGAATTATTCTAAGGATTTATGGTTAGTTAAATTACGATGTCCTCCCCTAAATAAACTTCATTCATCGTTTAAATGTCTGTAAATGTTGTTCTTTCTCAAATGAAAGTCAATATATGTGATCCAGGATAACATTGCAAGATCCAATCTGGGTTGGTCACCAAGACAGAAGTTTAGTCCTCCAATTTAGCAGTTTAAGGAAACAACAATCAATGACTTAACAATCAATGATTCAATAGCTGACCATCAACACCTCAATCAAACAATAAGATGCCCACACCCAACCAGACACCACATAAATACTATGCATAGAATAGCCCAAAGCAGGGGTCACCAACCTTTTGAACATCAGGGACCACTAAATTCATAATTTTAAATCCGGCAGACCACTAATATGATCTGCTTAATGACTGGCTGGGTGGGCGTGGTTAGGTGGGCATGTGACTGGGGGCCATGGCCATCTCAATGTCACTCACATGGAGGGGCACCTCGCCGGCCTCTACTCACCCCTCTCTTCCCAGCCACTCCTTGCCTCCCCACCCGGGCTCCTTAGAGCCCCAGCAGGAAGCAGCTGTTGGAGCTAAGCAGCCACCATGAGAAAGAGTTGGCAAAACAGCTGGCTCAGTTCAAATTGGATCTGACCAAGGAGGCTCAGGAGAAGCACCTCACTGAGGACTATGAGCATAGGCTTTCCATGCAGAGGGAAAGACCATGTACCGGCACCTTGTACCGGAGTACAAGGCCATGTACCAGCACCTGGAGGCTCAGTGAGCTGAGATGATCAGCCAGTTCCAGGCCATGATGCAGTCCCACTGGAACAAGGCCCTCTGGCTCTTCGCCACCTTTGGCGCTTCCTTCTAGCCTTCGTCCAAAGCCTTGCACCAGGAGGCTGAAGCAGACCCCAAGTTGGAATTTCTGCCCCCTCCGACCCGCACAAAAAGACCCCATAGGGGGAGACTTCCTGCAGCAATACAACCATTCATTGCACGTATCTAGCCCAGGGGCCGTAGTTTGAGGACCTCTGATTTAGTGCAATATAAAAAATGCAAATAATCGTTCTGCGGACCACCAAAATTTTCTCGTGGACCACCAGTGGTCCACGGACCACCAGTTGGTGACCGCTGGCCCAAAGCACAAATTCCGGTAGAGAGATAAGGATGGGCTCTAGCATGAGTCCAAAAGCTCAGAAGACATAGAACATAGAATAATAGATTTGGAAGGGAACTTGGAGGTCTTCTAGTGCAACTCCCTGCTTGAGCAGGAGACCCTATACCATTTCAGATAAACAATTGTCCAGTCTCTTTATGAAAACTTCCAGTAATGGAGCACCGACAACTTCTGAAGGCAAGCTGTTCCATTGGTTGACTGCTCTCACCATTAGGAAATTTCTCCTTAGTTCTAGGTTGCTTCTCTCCTTGGTTGGTTTCCATCCATTGGTTCTTGTCTTGCCTTTTGGTGCTTTGGAAAATAGTTTGACCCCCTTGTCCTTGTAGGAGCCCTTCAAATACTGGGACACTACTATCATGTCTCCTCTAGTCCTTCCTTTCATTAGACTAGATCAGGGATCAGCAACCTGTGGCTCTGGAGCCACATGTGGCTCTTTCACTCCTCTGCTGTGGCTCCCTGTCACTCAAAATATGCGTCACAACCACCAATGTGCAACACCCACTGGCACGCAATTTATTGAGCTTTTCAACCCCCGGTAGGCCAACCATGGATAAATCCAAGAAAAAAAAAATTCAGAAGAAAACAGAACATTTAATTCAACTACATATGCTAGTTTTGTGGCCGCTCAAGAAATAGTCAGGCATGGGAAGGGTTTTGTGGCTCCCGGTGTTTTCTTTTCTGTGGGAAATGGGTCCAAATGGCTCTTTGAGTGTTTAAGGTTGCAGACCCCTGGATTAGATATATCCAATTCCTGTAACGGTTCTTCGGATGTTTTAGCCTCCAGTCCCCTAATCCAGCCCTCTAATCTGGATCAGTCACCTCTGGGCCCAGTGACTCACAGGTTTTTTTTAACATGAGATTTGAAATGGTGCTTTGCTTCTTGTAGTGAAACAATATCTATTCCCTGGATACAAAACCATAATTATAATGCATATGCATAGATATCTCCATGTACCATTACTGTACCTCCAGGTTGTGTATTATAGGCCAGTGTTTTTTAATGCAAGAAATTTTAGGATGAGTGGATTTCAACTCCAGAATTCCCTAGCCAGTGAAGTTTATTAGGCAAGAGCAGATGGCTTTAGCCTGATGATAGTGGATCTGTTTTCTTATTTCATCACCAAGAAATAAGCACTATTTTAATCAGTTTGATTTTGTGTGTATATATGTCAAGCAAGTGTTGTTATTTGATATTAATGTGAATCTTTCTCTCTTTGTCCTTCTTACCTCCCTACCATCTATTTATATCAATCAGGTGCCATTTATTCTAATGTTGAAACTGGCTTTCCCCTGTAGAAAGCACTCACCTCTCTTCTAGAAGAATGAAATAGTTTGAGAAATATTAAAAAGGTAGACTATTATATTTCCCTGGATGAGAAATTGAGAAACATGCTCTTGGAGACAGAAAGCAGCCCCCACCTTTCCCGCAGCAGATATCAGCCCTTAAGAGATAAAGAGCTTATTGAGATCTAAGTAACTCTATTCCTAAGCAAATTCCCTGCAGCAAGGTCTGGACAAAGATAGGATTAGCCCTTAGCCACAATAGGAATTGCCCAACAAGCTCCTTCATTGCATCAGCAGACCAAGCTTCAATCAAGCTTGGCTCAGACAACCTACAGAGCCATCTATGACCCCTACAACAGCCAACAGAATACAGGTTCTTGCACAGGAACAGGAAGCTCAAGTTCAAAGCCCAAGAGAAGGTATATATACCCCCTCACTCTCAACTCCATGTGATCAGCTGCCCAGAACCACCCATGTGCTTCTGTTTCATCAATAAATGGAACCTTTCTTTCCAATCAGTCTCCAGCCTCCATTTTGTCTTCAGTGCCTTTCTCCCGGCTTGGAACTGAACCAGATGGATATTTCTTCCAACACCTCCAATCATTACATGTTGAAAACAAAGGTGTTCACTTCAGAGGTGGGATTCACATAATTTACCTACCGGTTCGCCCAGCACTGAAAATGAGAGCGTGTGCGTGCACTTTGCTCTCTTGTGTGTCTTCTGCGCATGCGCCCAGCCTCAAAAACATGCCTAGGTAGGACAGCATAGAGCCAGGGTGGAGGGTGGGCCCACCTACAATTTCCACTCCCATTTCTCCTGAACTGGTCTGAACCGGCCAGGGCGGGTGGGCGGGACCACCTGCGATTTCCGCTTCCAGTTCGCCCGAACTGGTTTGAACCATCCAGGGCGAGTGGGCGGGACCACCTGTGATTTCTGCTCCTGTTTCGCCCAAACTGGTCCGAACCGGCCAGGGCAGGTGGGCGGGACCACCTGCAATTTCATCTCCCGTTTCGCCCGAACTGGTCCGAACCGGCTGAATAACACCTCTACTTTACAGGTTATAGGTAACCTTTACAGATTATCATTACAGGTAATAATTGCCCGTTTCCTGGCATGGCGGAAAAGGAGAAGAAGGGGGAAAAAAACCTTCACTGTATGTTTGGCACAATCATCTATGAATTTCAGACTTAGGGTAGATGGCTTTCTTAAAAAAAAAAATCCTTGTTTTAAATTTAGGCCATGTTAGTGTTAACAGCTTTGACAGCTTGTCTGAAAGAATTCCTTTTGGAATTTAACAGAGTTCTCCTTGTCATAACTTTTTAATGCCTGGGCAAGCATGTTTGTACCCAATCTGGCAGTCAGCCATCAGCTCTGAAGGCCGGGTGTGTGTGTGTGTGTTAACTGACAACATCACATTTACCTGCTGCTGCGTCAGATAGAATCGTTCACGGCTAATGACTTGGCATAGTCACTGAACAACCGTGGTACTAATTCGACAACTGCAGCGATTCACTTCACAACGATGGCAAGAAAGGACGTAAAATGAGGCAAAACTCACTTAATGACTATCTGGCTTAGCAATGGAAATTATGGACTCAATTGTGGTCATACATAAGTCAAGGACTGTCTCTAGTTTCCTTTAAGGCTGGAATGAAGGAAGTTTCTCTGGGATAGCTGCACCAGTGGCAGATCTATAGGTGTTCCGTTTACCCATTTATTTGATTCTCTTCTCTCCTCCTCCTCCTCCTTTTCCTCCTCCTCCTCCTCCTCCTCCTCTTCCTTCTCCTCTTTCTCTTCCTCCTCCTCCTCCTCTTCTTCTTTCTACTCCTCCTTCCCCTCCCCTTCCTCCTCCTCTTTCTCTTCTTCCTCCTCTTCCTCCTCCTCCTCTTCCTTCTTTCCTCCTTCTCCTTCCCCTCCCTTCCCCCTCCTCTTCTTCCTCCTCTTCCTCCTCCTCTCTCTTCTTCCTTCTCTTCTTTCTCCTCCTCTTCCTCTTCTTCCTCCTCCTCCTCCCCCTCCCCCTTCCGCCTCCTCTTTCTCTTTCTCTTCCTCTTCCTCCTCCTCTTTCTCTTCTTCTTCTTCCTCCTCCTCCTCCTCCTTCCCGTCCCCCTCTCCTCTATAATGTCAGAAGAATAATTTGAGGTTCCAACTTAAACTGGGTTTGCACAAGAATAAATAAGAATGAGACCCAGACAGCTGTGAGGAAAGAAGAAATATTTATTCTGAAAAGCAAAACAGTGCTCTTAGGGGCAGGCTGCAGAGAAATGGGGTACAGTGGCAAACTTTTATAGGGGGAGCTGAGGGACGTGTGTGTGTGTGTGTGTGTGTGTGTGTGTGTGTGTGTGTGTGTAGGGATATCTATTCCTGTGAACATACAGTGCTGCTGGGAGACTTAACTCAATTAACTCTATCTGTGTTTGCAGTCCTTATCTTTTAATATGTGGGTTGGGTCTGGGTAACTTATTTTGGGGTTTGAGGAAGTTTGCTAATTTGATTAACTTGGAGATCCTGATTAACAGAACCCCATGGTGGGTTCTGTTAATATTTAAAGAGAAGCTGGAAACAATATAAAGAATAAAATATATGTGGGTATAAAACTTCTCACAATAATTCCCAATCACTTCCTGCTCAGTTGCTTGTGGTAGATCAATTTGCCTCTGAGCATGCCAGCTACAATTGTTGATAAAATGTGACAAAATCTGTTCTCTAGACCATGGCCACTAAATCCTGAAGCCCAACATTGCTGATAAAGATGGTATTTCTTAGAGACTTCTTTTCTCCATCACAGAGGACTAGTTGGTTGACAGCCGATCCTTTAAAACGTTAAGACAGCTTATTCTCAAATGTGGTCCTAACCATCTTATGTAAAATGAAAATTCAAGGTAACACAGCGTTAATGCAAGGACGGTGAGATTAAAACTCATTGGCACTCCAATACTGACAGGGAATCAACATTTCAACACTCAAACTTTTTTCCATTTAATGTATGACTCTGCATAGAGGCAGAAGCTGGATGAAGTCTAGCAATCTTCATTGTAATAATTGAGGATTGATTTAATAGTAGTTGGATTAGATCATTATCTTCCTTTTCATCATTGCCTTTGATTCAAACGGGTATTAAAAGGTCACTCCGACAGGCCATAAAAAAACAGAATAGCAGTTAATGTGCATTTATTTTATTTCCCAAACTTCACAGTGGAAAATTGATTCTGATCCAGCATACCACTACATAGCCCCTGCAAAAAAACATTCAGAGTATTTAGCCTTAACATGAGGCTGATGTCATTAGGCAAGTCAGATCTTTACCTGATTCATGAATGAAGGGTGTCAGATATTAATCTATAAAAGAGAAGGAGAGGGGGAGGAGGAGAGGGGGGGAGGAGGAGGAGGAGGAGGAGGAGGAGGAGGAGGAGGAGGA
>NW_026844077.1:9402095-9417095 GCF_029531705.1 Pantherophis guttatus | reverse complement strand
CTTGTCCTGCCCTCTGGTGCTTTGGAGAATAATTTGACCTCCTCTTTTTTGTGGCAGCTTCTCAAATACTGGAATACTGCTATCATATCCCGTCTTTTGCACTGGAGCTTCAGGCCTGCCACATTTCCTACTGTGGGAAACTGGGAGGGGGGAATTGTATGGAGCATGGGTGATATATAGTCATAATAACATTCCTTTCTCAGAGTGTCAAGGACATCTTGCCCTGCACCTGGAGGGCTGGAACTGGGAGGCATCTCTAGTTGGGATGGTGCTTTGATTGGACCATATGATGGACATGTGGGTGCAGGGAAAGGGACTTGAACTTTCCTTTGGGTGGGAAAAACATGGAAGCTTTCAGATTCGGGTTTTCCCAGATGTGCCAATATGACATCTCTAATAAAATGGAACTTTGAGGAACTTCTAGCCTCGGAGTTTTCTTTCGTTGGGGGTCTTACTTGGAACCCTGACATATTTGGGATTTCAGAAGAGAATGAAAATCTAATTGTTTCAGCAGGTTTTTAAATGGGAGGTGAATTGACAGAGATTTCTCCAGTGTGGATCTATATGATTTTATGAGTTTTTATGCTTCCTTTGCACAGGTTTTACTATGCTGTATTGTTTATTTATCTGATTATTTCTTTGGTCTTTTAATCCTTCCTCTACATGTCATGCTTGCAAACCACTCAGAATGAGTTTAGTATTGGTGTGGGATATAAGGCTAGTAAAACAAATAAATGAATAAACGAAATAGAATTGTTGCCATACAATCTTTATGGTGTAATAAAATATTTATCGTTCCCACTCCCTACTACAAATACTCTACCGTTGTTTAAGAGAAATACCGCCTACATTTCTGATGATCCATCCAGGGGAGAACAGATCCATCCAGGGGAGAACATGTATCACGACAAAGGGCCTTTGGAATTAAAATAATGGAGCTCCTTGTAGTGATTTCTTTTTCCTAATGCATAAAACAGCCTTCCAGTGGCCTTCGTGGAAGGCAATTTTGTAGCTGTGAGGTCCTTGGTGCTCTCTGAGCTTGGCTGTTTTCCTGCAGACGTTTCATTATCCAAGTAGGTAAAATCATCAGTGCTCGTGTCCATTTGGTAGCTTCTATTTGGCCACAGACCACCACTTTTCCAGGCCACAGAATATTTATTCAGACCCTGTTGGAAGATGGATGCCCTGGGGTGGAGGGGGAAAATAGGTGAGATGTTCCATGTGGTGCTTCAATCATAGTTGCTACTCTCCAAAAAGACCTCAACTATGTGTCAGAATGGTCAAACAATTGGCAATTCCAAATCTCAACCAACAAATGCTCTGTCTTACACATTGGCAAAAAAAAATCAGAACACAAAATACAAGCTGGATGGATATGACCTAACAGACGACCCTCACTCTGTCAAAGACCTTGGAGTACTCATCTCAAATGATCTAAGTGCCAGAGCTCACTGTAACAGCATTACTAAAAAAAAGCATTAAGAGTTGTTAACCTAATCTTGTGTAGTTTCTTCTCCGGTAATATTGAACTCCAGACTAGGGCATACAAAACTTTTGCCAGATCAATTCTTGAATATAGCTCATCTGTCTGGAACCAGCACTGCATATCGGACATGAATACAATCAAACGAGTCCAGAGATATTTCACAAGAAGAGTCCTCCACTCCTCTGCTCGCAACAAAATACCTTATGCCACCAGATTCGAAATTTTGGGCTTAGACAACTTAGAACTTTGCCGTCTTCAGTCTGACCTAAGCATAGCTCATAAAATTATCTGCTACAATGTCCTACCTGTCAATGACTACTTCAGCTTCAACCAAACAATACAAGAGCACACAATAGATACAAACTCATGGTAAACCAATCCAAACTAGACTGCAGAAAATATGATTTCAGCAACAGAGTGGTCAATGCCTGGAATGCATTACCTGACTCTGTAGTTTCTTCCCCAAACCCCCAAAACTTTAACCTTAGACTGTCTACTGTCGACCTCACCCCATTCCTAAGAGGTCTGTAAGGGGCATGCATAAGTACACCAGCGTGCCTCCCGTCCCTGTCCTAATGTTTTCTTTTATTCGTACCTTTTTCATGTATTTATAATTATGTTTACACTTGTATCTGTCATAAAATACATGTTTGACTAAACAAACAAACAAACAAACAAACAAACAAATAAATAAATAAATAAATAAAAATAGTTCCTCTGATTTGGTGCATGTGTGTGACACGGATGCATATAGAAAAAAGACAGGGTGTGGATTACAACACCTTGGCTTCCATCTTGCAGTTTTGGACAACCTTCTTCCTGATACTGCTGCTTTGATAGAAACCAAATCAAGGACCAGATTACCAGTAAGGTTGCCATGCATTCGTAGAAAAACAGAAGAACAGAAGGAAATGCTCCAAAATGGATCAAAAACCATAACCCTGAGAGGGACCGTGGAGTCCTAGTGGAAGAGCACTCAGATATGAGCTAGCAGTGTGAGTCAGCAGCCAAAAATGCTAATACAATCCTTGGTTGTATAAACAGAGGCGTAGAATCAAAATCACATGAAGTATTAGTACCGCTTTATAAATCCTTAGTAAGGCCACACCCAGAATACCACATCCAGTTCTGGTCACCACATTACAAAAAAAAAAAAAAAAGATGTTGAGACTTTGGAAAAAGTTCAGAGAAGACCAAGTAAAATGGTTAAAATCTGGAGACTAGAACTTACAAAGAACGGTTGCAGGATTTGGGTTTGGCTAGTCTAGAGAAAAGGAGGACTAGGAGTAACATGATAGCAGTAGTCCAATAATTGAGGGACTGCCACAGAGAGGGGGGGGGTTCAATTTATTTCCCAAAACACCAGGACAAGAAACAATGGATGGAAACTAATCAAGGAGAGAAGCAACTTGGAATTAAGGAGAAACTTCCTAACTGTGAGGACAATTAACCAGTGGAACAACTTGCCTTCAGAAGTTGTGGATGCTCCATCACTGGAGTTTTTAAGAACCGAACAACCACTTGTCTGAAATGGTATAAGTTTCTTGCTTGAGCAAGAGGTTGGTCTGGATTCTAGAAGACCTCCAAGATCCCTTCCAACTCTATTCTGAATTCATGCTCTACACTTGACCAGGGCTATGAAGGTCATTCAGGATTCAGCATGAAAGCTTTCCTACCAAACAGCTGTCTGCTTCCATCTGAAAAAAAACCCTTGAAGGAAAATTTAAGTCTCTACATAATTGATTCCCCAGTCTAACTACTGTTACATTCTTTTTTTTCCTCCTTCTTAACATTCCAGTGGAACTGGTGTTGCTGCAATTAAAATGGGTTTTGTGGGTCCTTCATTCTCGCACAATAAAGAACTCGATCTTGCTTTCAACTGCGTGACATCCTTTCAGGTATCTGATGCTGTTGAGATATGCCCATCAGGCTTCTCCTCTCAAAGATTAAACGCGCCGGTACCTTCAATCTCTCCTTTAGCCTCCAGATTCTTCTTGTTACCTGTTTTGAAACTTGTTCCACTTTGTCTGATTCCTTTTTAAATTGTGGCACCTGGGTGCTTCTGCTGCGGAGCAAGAAAAGATGAGGTGTATTCAAAATTGTGCATGGACAACTCTTTCTTTTAAACCCTGTTTTGTTTTGGGAGGCAATTCACAGAGCTGAGAAGAGATACCATTAACAGAGCAGATGGGTGTTTAGTTACAGTATGCCTCCCGTATTATGTTTTGCCTTTATGCTAAATAGTTGGTCTGTAGGAAAAGCTGGACTTCCTTGGATAAGAAGTCGTTTCGCTTCTTATCCAAGAAGCTTCATCAGTTCTGGCTTCTTGAATGAGAAGCAAAGCCTCTTCTTTTTTCCTCAAGGGAAAAAGAAAAATAGTCCAGTTGAAAAAGCATCTTTGAAAAAGCATCTTTGAGACAAGCATGATCTAGATGACTGAGAATCTCCATAGACATCTGGACTTCCTTCCTTCCTTCCTTCCTTCCTTCCTTCCTTCCTTCCTTCCTTCCTTCCTTCCTCCTCCTCCTCCCTCCTTTTTCCTCCCTTTCCCTCCTTCCTCCTTCCCTCCTTCCTCCCTACCGCATCCCTCCTCCTCCCTCCATTCCTCTCCCTCCCTTCCCTTCCATCCATCCATCACCTTTTTTCTCCCCTCCCTCCTCCTCCCTCTTTCCTCCTTCCCTCTTTCCTCCCTACCGCATCCCTCCCTCCTCCCTCCCTCCCTCCCTTCCCTTCCATCCTCCATCACTTTTCTCCCTCCTTCCTCCCTCCCCTCCTTCCCCTTCCTTCTTCCCTCCCTCCCTCCTCCCTTCCTTCCATCACCTTTCTTCCTTCCTTCCTTCCTTGCTTCCATCCATCACCTTTTTTCTCCCTCCTTCCTTCCCTCCTTCCTCCCTCCCCCTCCCTCCCTTCTTCCCTCCCTCCTCCCTCTCTCCTTCCTTCCATCACCTTCCTACCTTCCTTCCTTCCTTCCATCCATCCATCCATCCATCCATCCACTTTTATTTTCCCTCCCTCCCTCCCTCCCTCCCTCCCTCCCTCCCTCCCTTCCTTCCTTCCTTCCTTCCTT
This sequence comes from Pantherophis guttatus, assembly GCF_029531705.1. The sequence continues at coordinate 9,412,542 of NW_026844077.1, read as the reverse complement.
CCTTCCTTCCTTCCTTCCTTCCCTCCTTCCTTCCTTCCTTCCTTCCTATCAGAATAGCTAAAAACATCCTTATCAGTGGCCATTCATACTCTACACAAGTTGTATTCCATGGCAGTTATTTTGCAAGAGCACACAAAAGATGCTTTCTAAATTCCACATGTATGAGAATTTGGATATATGGCAGATGTCTTCCACATGTTGCCTTCCTGGACTACTGCTGGATCTAGAAGTTTAAATACTGCTCAAGTCAAGCACAAGTTCTGTTGACCCAGGTACATTCATGACACAGTACAAAAGTTATTATTCCTGCATCGTTTCTGGATGTTTGTTTTTCTCTCCCACACAACTTCCCAGTGTCTTTATGGCCCTGGATGCTCGTCCATTCAAAAACTAATCATGTCTGTTCCTGTTTATCATCTTAAGATCTACAGAGATCATCCAGAAACTGACACTTGTTTCATACTGAAAATTCACTTAAGTGAAACTTCAGATAGTCCTCAACTTACAACAGTTCATTTAGCAACCATCTGAAGTTACAACAGCATTGAAAAATACCATCATCGTTGCAACATCTCCAGAGGTGGTATTCAGCCGGTTTAGACCGGTTCGGGAAAACTGGTAGGGGAAATTTTGAGTAGTTCAGAGAACCGGCAAATACCACCTCTGACTGGCCCTGGCCCCACCTGCCTGCCCTCCCACCCGCTCACCACTTGCCCCTGCCCGCCTACTTGCCGCTCTGCCCACCCACCCTCTCGCCCCACCCCGCCTCACTCAGTCACTCCTCATCTTGCCTCCCCGGCATAGCACACTGTGTGGCTCCTCACTTGTGTTGACATGTTGAATGCTGTTTTTCTCAGCCACAGCACTTTCCGGATGGGACTTAGAGGAAAGTGGCAGCTCACAGCTGCTAAATTGCACAAGAGGCTCTCCCAGCAGTGCAGAGAGAAGCAGTCACTGCCATGGAGAGCAGAGATGAAGGGACGTAAGTCCCAAAAGGTTGCTCAGTCAAGCCTCGCAACATGGAGGAAGCCATCTGCACACGCGCACGCACACACACTCACATTTTCGGTGAACCGGTGGTGGAATTATTTGAAAACAACCACTGAACATCCCCATGCAGCATCCCCATTGGTCACCAGATCAGAATTCAGAAGTTTGGCAACTGGTTAGTATTTATGATGGTTGCAGTGTCCTGGGGTCATGTGACCCCCTTTTGTGACCTTCTGACAAGCAAAGCCAATAGGGAAACCAGATTCACTTAACAACCGTGTTACCAGAGGTGGGTTCCAGCAGGTTCTGACCAGTTCTGGAGAACCGGTAGTGGAAATTTTGAGTAGTTTGGAGAACTAGTAGTAAAAATTCTGACTGGCCCCGCCCCCATCTATTCCCTGCCTCCCAAGTCCCAGCTGATTGGGAGGAAATCGGGATTTTGCAATAACCTTCCCCTGGATTGGGGAGGGAATGGAAATTTTAGAGTACCCTTCTCCTGGAGTGAGGTGGGAATGGAGATTTTGCAGTATCCTTCCCCTGAAGTGGGGTGAGAATGAAGATTTTGCAGTATCCTTCCCCTGCCACGACCACCAAGCCATGCCCTCCAAGCCACACCCACAGAATCGATAGTAAAAAATTTTGAAACCTACCACTTCGTGTTACTAACTTAACATTTGCAATGATTCACTTAAAAAGTGTGGCAACGAAGGCCATAAAATGGGACAAAATTTACTTAATGACTGTCTCACTTAGCAATAAAACTTTTAGGCTCTATTGTGGTCATAAGTCGAGGACTACCTGTACTAAAACCTTGAGTGAAATTTCTTTTGGTGATTACATGTGTGTGTGTGAGATTACTATGTAATTACACACACACATACACACACATCAGTTGTGGTATTCACTTACCTTCGCTACCAGTTCACAAATGTCTCGGAACCTCCGCGCACGCGCAAGACCTTCTGCCCATGTGCAGAGCGTCAAAAACGTGATGTGATGACATCCGGGCAGGTGGGTGGAGCCTCCCGTCGCCACCGCTACCAGTTCGCCCCAACTGATTAGAACCGGCAGAATACCACCACTGACACACACACAAAATACTCTACTGTATTCTACTGAATACAGTTTCTACTGAATTCCCAATGGAATTTCCCCGAAATCTTCCCACGTTAGAACCGGATCTGAAATGGCTCCCATAAAACTCAATCGATTTGGCTTTCATTGAGGTGTCCTGTTATCTCAGCCTGCTTGCAGAACTCTTGGTTGGGAAAAGAAAGTATGAAGCCTCAAGGCCCTTTCTCTTCCTTTCTCTTCTTGGCTAGTTCCACCCATCCGCAGCTTAGTTGCTTCAGATGCAGAGTTTTTGCCAAGATGCCGACATTCCCACTGAAATGAATTATGCAGTTACAAATAAACACACCACTCTGGGACAAAATAGTGTTGTTTCATGGCTTAATTAATTACATCTCAACTTCATTTTTCAGCCAAGGTTGGTCCCAAAGTGGATTGCAGCAATTACAATTCATCACAAAGATACAATATTTGGTCTAAAAATGTACCTGGGGATTCAGGAAAGGCGATCTTTGCTGTTCATAATTTTCTGCTATTTATTCTGCTCTCTCTCCCTCCCTCTCTCTCTCTCCCTCCCTCCCTCCCTCTCCTTATCTTGCATTTGGGTCTCTCTGTCTCTCTCTGTCTCTCTGTCTCTGTCTCTCTCTTCTTATCTTGCATTTGGGTCTCTCTGTCTTTCTGTCTTTCTCTCTCTCTCTGTCTCCCTCCCTGTTTCTCTCTTCTTATCTTGCATTTGGGTCTCTCTCTCTGTGTATGTCTCTCTCTGTCTCTCTCTTTCTCTCTCTCTCTCTTCTTATCTTGCATTTGGGTCTCTCTGTCTCTCTCTCTGTCTCTCTCTGTCTCCCTCCCTCCCTCCCTCCCTCCCTCTCTCTCTTCTTATCTTGCATTTTAGGCTCCCTGTTTCTCTGTCTCTCTGTTTCTCTATCTCTCTCTGTCTCTCTCTGTGTGTCTGTCTGTCTGTCTCTCTCTGTCTCCCTCCCTCCCTCCCTCCCTTCCTCTTCTTATCTTGCATTTGGGTTAATTTTGCCATGGCTGGCTTGGCAATTAACTTCCTTCCGTACATATTTACTTAAAAGTCTTTCGCTTAACCTTTAGGGGAAAAAATGCAGTCAAAAAGAACAACTTTATTATTATTTTTAATACACCTGCTGAAGACCAGAATTGCATGCAGATCCCCAAACACTTGAGGAAGATTTGGCATTTTTAAGGGGGAAAACTGTGTGGAACATAATTTATATTATCTGCGCTTAATTAATTGAATTTAAATGTAATTGAATTAAAAATTAATTAAGTTCATTTTGATTAATTATGGCTTGGCTTGGGTAGCTCTGGTCATTTTGGGGAATGTGGCCCTTGGCACGCCATTCTAAGAGAAAGTGCGGATTCTGTCCCTCCATGTGTACACACATACACATGTATGCAAATTGTCAGCACTTCAAGCTGCATTTACTCTAGTGCTGACATAAGAAGGAGAGGCGGAGGCGTCTGGAAAGGGATGTTTGACTTTTCACCTACTTATTTTCCCTAGGAGATAATATCCCCTAGGAGATGGGATGGGAGGGGGGAAATTCCTTGAGCTGGAGCAGTAGATTAGGGGTAGAATGACTTGGAAGATGGCCAATGAGTGCAGGGGAGTGGGGAACGGAAAGGGAGGGTTTTGGGTCTGGAAGTCAGTGTTGGCTTCAATGGAGTCGGGTCTAAAATGTCGTGCTTAATAAATAGGAGTTTTTCTTCAAAGACTTTGTTTGAAATGCAATTTATTTGAGACGACCTCGAAACCTGACACAAATAACAGCATGGTGTAGCTGAACTAGGGGTCAGAGGACCCAGATTCTAGTCATGCTAGTCATTATATTAATTTGGTTATGAGCGACCTACAGTCGCCTCTTGGTCAGATGGGCAACACACACATTTAATAAGTGAATAAAATAAATAAATGTCACGGATGATTTTGAGCCTGTCAGTCGCTCTTGGATTAAAAAGAAAAAAAACTGCAATAGACCAATGTGGCAGATGATGATCTAAAGTCTTCAGTGAATAGATCTCCATCCATAGTCTTCAAGGGTAATCCCATGTGGAGAGCATTGCATTAGTCCAATCCAAGATGACCAGATTCGGAGTGACTTGGAAACTCTGAATTCTCACTTTTCTTTCTCCAATTCCATAACTGATGGTCTAAAGCAGTGGTTCTCAACCTGTGGGTCGGGACCCCTTTGGGGGTTGAACGACCCTTTCACAGGGGTGGCCTAAGACCACACGAAAACACATATTTTCAATGGTCTTAGAAATAATTTTATGGTTGGGGGTCACCACAACATGAGGAACTGTATTAAAGGGTCGCGGCATTAGGAAGGTTGAGACCCACTGCTCTAAAGTTATGTGAATCTCTTCTTCTTGGGCAGACAGGACAATGTTGAGCTTGGGAGTGTGGGAGTGATGGGATTCAAAATTTTTTACTACCGGTTCTGTGGGCGTGGCTTGGTGGGCATGGCATAGCTTGGTGGGTGTGGCTTGGTGGGCATGGCAGGGGAAGGTTACTGCAAAATCTCCATTTCCTCCCGATCAGCTGGGACTTGGGAGGCAGAGAATAGATGGGGGCGGGGCCAGTCAGAGGTCGTATTTACCAGTTCTCCGAACTACTCAAAATTTCCACTACCGGTTCTCCAGGACTGGTCAGAACCCGCTGAATACCACCTCTGGAGTATGATATCTAGCATCATATTATGTCTCCCATTGCTAGTGAGAAGGAGACATCGTATGCATTATAGGACTAATTATTTCACTCTCTATGGGAGACAATAACTATTTGCATGAGATAAGGCTCCAATATGCAACTCCTCTTAATTCTTGGGAGATTTTGGAATTATGTCATGACCTCAGAATTGCTACTGGGTGAGACCATAAGAAGGACACTTGTATGGTTACTTACATTCTTTATTTTCACAGAGTATTTTTTTTTTTATTTTAATATTTTAGAATTTTACTATAGCATAGTTTCCCAGACTTGGTAAAAAACCTTGGGAGTTTTCTTTAATGAGAAAAAGCAGAGGTCTATATTTAATAAGTAATTAAAAATAATAATAATAAGTGTCATACGTGCAAGGCTGTTTACTTCGGATCTCCATGCCTGATTTTAAATAAAGTAATGGAACAATGAAACATTGCCATCAAGGAGGAGGAGGAGGAGGAGGAGGAGGAGGAGGAAGAGGCTCAAATAAATGGTTTTTTTACTTGCACGTGTGTGTTTAGGAGGAACATTTTGTCTTTGGCATGAATTCCCCTGGTCTCTGCATAAGCAGCGGTAGGATTCAGCCGGTTCAGGCCAGTTCAGGCCAACCGGTAGTTAAATTGCTGGCTGGCTCCACCCCTTCCCACCCCGCCCCTTCCAGGAGTCGCCATTTACCCCATTTTGGCTCCCAGGTAAGTACAGGGAGTCCTCCTAGGCCCAAAATGGCTGTGGGGGGGCACCCCCCCTGGTAGCCCGTTTTCGCTCCCAGAAGAGGTGCAGGAGGCCAAGTGCTGCCTGTCCCATCCCCTGGCCACGCCCACCATGGCCACGCCCACCCAGCCAGTCATTAGGGCAGAGAACCGGTTGTTAAATTATTTGAATCCCACCCCTGTGCATAAGTATCAGCTTTCATCCTCCCACCCTTCCAGTATTACTGCCTGGTTACAGTCTGTAATATTTTCTTCTGAATGAGAGCTTGTTTTGACCGGATAACAGCCTCTTTTGTGAAATGGAAGGATTTTTCAGCATTGATTCAGTCACCTCTCTTACCCACGTGACACAAACAGAGAAGAAGTGATATTTCTCCTCCCCCTCCCTTAATTTATATGGATTGATGGCCCACCTGATCCAAATAGGAGCCAATGATAACAAAAACAAAGAATGGGTAAAGCCAGTCCCAGCATACCCAGATCAAATAAAGTCAAATTAAAATGCATTCATACAACTCCATCTTTTCTTGACTTGTAGTAATTGGATACTTAAAGAGAATCAAAGAGGAAATTCCATTTTGCTCTGGATCTCTTATTTGGGGAGAGTGTAATCCCTACTACAACTCCAGGACAAATGATCAGTAGTTCTTTGCATTTGGGGGGATGGAGGGGTGGGGGAAAGAGAGAGAGAGAACAGGAGAACGAGAGAGAGAGAGAGAATGAGAGAGAGAGAGAGAGAATGAGAGAGAGAGAGAGAGAACAAGAGAGAGAGAGAGAGAACGAGAACTGAAATAGCATAATGACTTTATTATCTACATCAACTATGACAACTTTAATAGGTATGGACTTCAAATCCAAGAATTGCCTAGTCAGACATGGGAATTCTGGGACTTGAACTCCACACCTCTTAAATGTTTATGGAGATTCTTCTCCACCTGAAGGATAATTTTTGTCCACCCCAGCTTGTCCACCCTAAGGATAAAACACCCAGACATAAGCTAAGCAATGTAATACATGCAGTACAATGCAATGAGACAAGCACAAATCTGTACATTGGAGAAACAAAACAACCACTTCACAAACGCATGACACAACATAGAAGAACAAACCCATCAGGACAAGATTTAGCAGCCTATCTGCATTTGAAAGACAAAGGTCAGTCTTTTGAAGACAGCAAAGTCCACATCCTGAACAGTAAGGACTGCTGGTTTGAAAGAAGGGTCAAAGAGGCCATCTACATTAGGATTGAACAGCCCTCTCTCAACAGACAGGAGGGATATGACACCACTTATCTCCTGTTTACAAAGCAGTCCTTTCAACAATTCCAAGATGGTTCCACACCCATTTGCACTATTCAGGTGACCCTGAAGGCAGAGATAAACCTCCAAGTGGCCTCAACAACTCTCAGAGAGAGTGCTAATGACCAGATGACTGCAAGGAATATAAATCCTTCCATCTTCCACCATTCAGTCCGAACTGAAGAAGTTTCTTGGATGAGAAGCGAAACATCTTCAAGGAAAAACAAAGTCCAATTGCCTTTTGAAAAAAAGCACCTTTGGGTCACACCTTTTAAAGTTGACAAGAAGACCGGTCTACATATCTACAACATATTCAGTCAACCAATTAAATATTTTTCTTATAAGAAGAAGCTACTAAAATGAAGAATTTCAGCTGGTATTGACAATGCAATCCGGTCCCTGTAACAAGTGAACAGGGACTTGCAATAAAAACCATGAATGCTCAACATATGCACACTCACATAGACATTCACACACTGTGCCTAACAAAAAAAAAAATAGAGATCTAAGGCCCTGAAAAGGAGAGGAAAATAAAAACAGCCATTTGGAAGAAAGGGAATACGGAATTAAAGAGATAAAATCAGTCTGAAAATGCTTCCTGCTCTGTATTTCAATATTACCTAGAGTCCATTTATTTATTATGGATGGAAGGAAGGAAGAAAAGCACATGGAAAAGTGGTCATAGAATGTTTTCAAATTAGCGGTCTCTGTGGTGCACTATTAGATATTGGAGATAAGCTAAAATATGATTATTATGGAAATTGTTCCTGACAGCATAGTTGGGGAAGATATTTGGTTGTTTTCATCCCCTACTGCAGTGGATGTTTCCTTGCTAAAGGAAACATTGCTCAGCTGCTGACATTTTGGGTACCACGAATTTGGCTTTAGCTGTGAGAAAGAAAATCATTTAAAAGAAGAATCAGGAGACAGCACTTGACAGATTTAACAGGTTAACTGAGTTGGAAGGGACCTTATAGATCATCTAGTCCAACCCCCCGCTCAAGCAAGAGACCCTACACCATTTCTGACAAATGGCAGTCCAATCTTTTCTTGAAAATCTCAAGTGATGAAGCTCCCACAACTTCCGAAGGCAACTTCTGTTCCGTTGGTTGAAAGTTCCTCCTTATTTCTAGGTTGAATCTCTCCTTGGTCAGTTTCCATCCATTATTCCTTGTCTGGCCTTCAGGTGCTTTGGAAAACAACTGGACACCCCTCTCCTCTCTGTGGCAGCCCATCAAATATTGTAATATTGCTATCGTGTCTTCCCTGGTCCTTCTCTTCATTAGACTAGCCATGCCCAGTTCATGTAACCATTCTTCATATGTTTTAGTCTTCAGTCCTCTAATCATCCTGGTTTCTCTTCCCTGCACTTTTTCTAGAGTGTCAACATCTTTTTTATAGTGTGGTGACCAAAACTGGATGCAGTACTCTAGGTGTGGTCGTACTAGGGCTTTATAGAGCGGTATTAATACCTCACTTGATCTTGATTGTATCCCTTTGTTAATGCAATTTAGGATTGCGTTAGCTTTTTTAGCTGCTGCTGCACACTGCTGGCTCATATTTAGCTGGTTGTCCACTAAGACTCCAAGACCCTCTCACAGTCACTACTATTAAGCCTGGTTTCACCCAGTCTATATGTGTACTTTTGGTTTTTCTTACCTAAGTGTAAGGCTTTACTTTTCTCTACATTGAATTTCATTTTGTTAGATAAGTTCCAGTGTTCAAGTCTGTCAAGATCCATCTGGATCTTGAGCCTATCTTCTAGAGTGTTAGCTATTCCTGCCAGTTTAGTATCATCTGCAAATTTGGTGAGTTCCTTTTCTATTCCCTCATCTAAGTCGTTTATGAAGATATTGAAGGGTACTGGGCCTAAGACGGAACCTTGTGGCACCCCACATTATCTTCATCTCTTTATTATCTTCATTAATATCTTCATCTCTTCCCCATCCTTTTAAACTCTGTCATGTTCTATAGTTTCAGATTTATTCTGCTCAAAAGAGACAAGAGAGATGAAAAACAGACAATCAGTTACTAGAGGATAGCCCCCTGTATGAGAAGGAGTGGCAGAACCTGAGGGTGGAGTTAAAAGAGCGATAAGCCTAGAATCCCTCTGTAGTCATAAGAGAACTAAGCCCAATCTCCCTTGAATTCCATGGATCCTTACTTAATTCCAAGCAGGTGCTAACTGAGTTGAGAAGATTTTTGTGCATAGGTTTTGAATAGCTTTATATGTGCATCTGATCTTGTTTGTTGTTGTTAGTTGTGAAGTCATGTCCGACCCATCGCGACCCCATGGACAATGTTCCTCCAGGCCTTCCTTTCCTCTACCATCCTCTGGAGTCCATTTAAGCTCACGCTGACTGCTTCAGTGACTCCATCCAGCCACCTCGTTCTCTGTCGTCCCCTTCTTCTTTTGCCCTCCATCTTTCCCAGCATTTGGCTCTTCTCCAGTGAGACCTTCCTTCTCATTAGGTGGCCAAAGTATTTGAGTTTCATCTTCAGGATCTGGCCTTCTAAAGAGCAGTCAGCACCTGATCTATTGATTGACTAAAAAAACTCAATAAGTATTGTGATGGGAGATACACATTTTTAATCAAACATGTTCTTTAAATTGAATTAATGTTATTTGATTATTTGGATCAGTAATTTCAGTGGAATCGTATCAGATGGAATCAATAATTTTGCATTGAAGGAACATTTTGAATTGGATTTTGCCTGAGTAACGGCCTCCTAAACATGTCTGCAAAATTAACATTCCCCAGCTATCTCTTCATATTATATCTTGATCCCTCTCTGTTTATTTGTAGTCCTGATATCAGTCAGTGTGTATTCCCTTTAATTTTCTAAGCATGGCTCTCCTTAATGAAAAAAATGAGTGCATCTTTTTATACTATGTTGTTGTTAGTTTGTTGTTAGTTAGCTTCGGTGACTCCATCCAGCCACCTCGTTCTCTGTCAACCCTTTCTTCTTTTGCCCTAAATCTTTCCCAGCATTAGGCTCTTCTCCAGTGAGTCTTTCCTTCTCATTAGATGACCAAAGTTTTTGAGTTTCATCTTCAGGATCTGGCCTCCTAAAGAGCAGTCAGGGTTGAACTCCTCTAGGACTGACTGGTTGGATGGCCTTGCAGTCCAAGGGACTTGTAGGAATCTTCTCCAGCATCATAGTTCAAAGGCCTCAATTTTTTGGTGCTCAGCCTTTCTTATGGTCCAACTTTCACAGCCATACATTGCAACTGGGAAAACCATAGCCTTGCTTATAGGCACTTTTGTTGGCAGCGTGTTTTATACTTACTATGATGCTAATTAAAAATAAAATAGTGAAAAGTGCCAATCCAGATTTACTATGGAAATCCAAAAATGAAGCATCTGAGATTATCCTTTGAGCAACTGATGGGAAGTAAAGATAACTGGACAAAGGTACAAGTTAGTCCAGGTTTTGGCCTCCTGACAGAATGTCAGCAAGCAGCATTTTTATGTTGACTCATTGCTAGTCAAGGAAGATGCACCTGTGTCTTGGATGGGTAGTTTACCTGATTCATTGAGAACACAAGCACCCAAATTCACTCTGAGTGGGGCAGATGTGCAAAATCTTATGGGATGACAGAGATGATGGTTCATGAGACTATCTAAAACTTTGCTGAGCCTGTGATC
>NW_026844077.1:9389556-9401802 GCF_029531705.1 Pantherophis guttatus | reverse complement strand
ATCTATCTATCTATCTATCTATCTATCTATCTATCTATCTATCTATCATCTATCTATCATCTCTCTCTCTCTCTTTCTCTCTCCATCCATCCATCCATCCATCCATCCATCCATTCATCTATCCATCCATCCATCCATCCATCCAATTTATATCTTGCCCATCTCAACTACAGACTTCTGAGGAAACACACAGGGTCTTCTGTAGTAGGCATGTAGCCCCCAAAAGTAGTTAGGTTGCCTTCTTGGCTGATACACATGGTAAGAGACTGGAAGATAGAAGGGGTGTGGGAGTTATAAATGCACCCCATATAGAAACACACTCCCATGTCTTCTTATTTTGCAGTGTAAAAACTTTAGCAGAATTTGACAAGAATCCACCTCTTGAATCCACTCCAAAGTCTGGAATATTATCACTACTACACGAACAGTTGATAAATATTCATAGGGCAGTCTGTTTGCCTTTGTGCTCCTTGATGGAAAAGAGAGCTAGAGGGAATAATAGAATAACAGAGTTGGAAAGGACCTTGGAGGTCTTCTAGTCCAACCCCCTCCTCACTATTTCAGACAAATGGTTGTCCAATCTCGTCTTAAAAACTTCCATTGTTGAAGCACCCACAACTTCTGCAGGCAAATTGTTCTAACTATCAGGAAATTTCTCCTAAGTTCTAAGTTGCTTCTCTCCTTGATTAGTTTCCACCCATTGCTTCTTATCCTGCCCTCAGGTACTTTGGAGAGTAGGTTGACCTCTGCTTTACTCTAGCAGCCCCTTAGATATTGGAAGACTGATATCACATCACCCCTAGTCCTTCTTTTCATTAAACTAGACATACTCAATTCGTGCAACCATTCTTCATATGTTTTAGCATCCAGTCCCCGAATCATCTTTGTTGCTCTTCTATAATAAAGGTGTAGTTAGGGAAAAAAAAATGTTTGTATTCCTTTGGATATTTCCCCTCCCCCCAAGAAATATTATATCAGAACCTACTATTCATTAGTAATTTCACAAATCTGAGGACATGAAAATGTATAAAAACCTGGTGGCATTTCTATATAGCATTTTTATATAGAAATGGCTCCTTTTTTTTTTTGACATGATGGATCTCTTTATGCCATCTAAATCCATTCTTCTATCGATTTTCTTTGGAGCCATGGCCTTTCTGATTTCCAAACAGAAGTCAGAGTAGTTGAATGACAAAGATTACATTTTGTTTAGAGATTAAAAGAAAAAAAAAAAAGAAAGCTAAAGGCCACGCTATAGCTAGGATAAGAACATTCTTTTTTAAAAAAGAGTCTAAGATGCAGCGATATAATTTTATTTTTAACTCCTTGTGACAGAAGAATGTTAGAGATTCTATGGAAGTCATCGCAGTTATAAAAGCACTATCCTTTTGTGAGTAGAAATCAGAGCAGAAGTTCCACTTTTTTTATCTCTGTCTTCCTCATGTCCCTGCTGACTTGCCTACAAGCCAAAAATATTTTGAAAACTTGGTTAGCTTAAAAAAAAAAAAAAAAAAAACCACTTGTCATTCAAACTTTTAAGGCTGGGATTTGATAGTTAAACTCAGATAAGGCAGCCCCTGGAGTTTCTCCGGCCTTCATCTCTCTGTTATATTGTACCTTCTATAAGAATTCACGGACTTGTTTTATAACAGAGTAACAGAGTTGGAAGGGACCTTGGAGGTCTTCTAGTCCAACCCCCTGCTCAGTCAGGAAACCCTATACCATTTCAGACAAATGGTTGTCCAATTTCTTCTTAAAAACTTCCAGTGTTGGAGCATTCACAACATTCTGGAGGCAAGTTGTTCCACTGATTAATTGTTCTAACTGTCAGGAAATTTCTCCTTAGTTCTAGGTTGCTTCTCTCTGTGATTAGTTTCCATCTGTTGCTTCTTGTCCTGCCTTCTGGTGCTTTGAAGAATAGGTTGACCTCCTCTTCTTTGTGGCAGGCCCTGAGATATTGGAACACATTAAAATAGACATACCCAATTCCAGCAACTGTTCTTTATATGTTTTAGCCTCCAGTCCCCTAATCATCTTTGCTTCTCTTCTCTGCACTCTTTCTAGAATCTCAACATCTTTTTTACACTGTGGCAAACAATGGTGGATGCAGTATCCCAAGTGTGGTCTTACCATAACTCGTTCCTTGGCGAAATATCCAAGAAATTCTAATCTCTTTTATGTACTGTATTATTAGTATTAGTATTAATATTAGTATTATTAATTATTAATTAATATTATTAGTATTACTGTATTATTAGGCTGAGTCAACCTTGAGCCTGGTGAGATTTGAACTTGCAGTAATTGCAGGCAGCTGATGTTAATAACAGTGCTTTAGTCTGCTGCGCTACCAGGGCTCTGTTTTTCACGTGAGAAGGCCACCGGAAATTTCAACTAGAAGTGAACTAATCCACTTCCTTTTCAAGATTAAACTGTTTAGAGGCTTTGCACCGATCCACAAATATCACTTTTATACATTCCCCAGAGATAGAAATAACTCGAGCCTGGAGGGCTCTCGCTTGGTAGAAAGTTTTCCGATAGGAGAGGAAATCAGCAGCATAAAAAGTGTCAGCTCAGCTTTTACCTGACACACACCTGAGTCCAATCTATACTTTCCAGCGCTGGCTTTCATCAGCCAGGGCAGCAGCGGATGACAGGTGGTGCCGTTTGATGTATGCGCTGCACACTTGGTGGTCTGGATGCAGCCCATTTTGCTTCGCAACGAGGCAAGTGGCGCAGAACATAGAAAGAGTCGATTCTGTAATTGCTTTCTCCTTGGCTCGTGATGCTGGAAAGAAGCACAGCCTTGCTGGCTTGTTTTTCTTTGTTTTCCATACAAATGGAGTTGGCTGCTTTCTGGTCCTCTCGTTACTTTTGGTTTAGTGGCTTTGGGTGAACTGTGTTGCTACCTGGTTTCCCCCAAAATAAGACGTCCCCTGATAATAAGCCCAATCGGGCTTTTGAGCGCATGGCAATAAGGCCAAGAGCTTATTTCAGGGTTCAAAAAAATATAAGACAGGGTCTTATTTTTGAGGAAACACGGTATCTATCTATCTATCTATCTATCTATCTATCTATCTATCTATCTATCTATCTATCTATCTATCTATCTATAGGTTTTTTGTTTTTTGTTTTTTTTTGTTTTTTTTTACAAGACAGGAGATGTCTATGGAGATTCTCAGGCATCCAGGTCATGGTTGTCTCAAAGATGCTTTTTTCCAAGAGGCAACTGGACTTTCTGGTTTTTCTTTTTCTTTGAAGACGTTTCGCTTCTCATACAAGAAGCTTCTTCAGAAGATCTTTGTGTCAAAAAAGAAAATGATCTCTTTTTTCAGGGAGACAGATTCATCCCATAGGTGTGATGGATTCTGTTTACAAAAGGAGGAAGTTATGTGATGGACTACAATGAAGCCAAAGAAAGGAGAGAGCCGAAGTGGCACAGTGGTTAGAGTGCAGTACTGCAGGCTACTTCTGCTGATCAGTGGCTGCCAGCAGTTAGGCAGTTCGAATCTCACCAGGCTCCAGGTTGACACAGCCTTCCATCCTTCCGAGGTGGGTAAAATGAGGACCCAGATTGTTGGGGGCAATAGGCTGACTCTGTAAACCGCTTAGAGAGGGCTATAAAGCACTGTAAAGTCTAAGTGCTATTGCTATTGCTACCCACAACTTCTGAAGGCAAGCTGTTCCACTGGTTGATTGTTCTCACTGTTAGGAAATTTCTCCTTAGTTCTAGGTTCTAGAGTCTTTCGGGAGTAGGGCGGTATACAAATCAAATAAACTAAACTAAACTAGGTTGCTTCTTTCTTTGATTCATTTATATAGTAGTATATAGTGAGGAAACCACTCTCCCTTCTAGCAGAGTTGATGCTACCTAGTTGGGTAATGAAATGCCTTCAAGAAAATAACCGTCCAGGAACCCCACTATATAGAATCTGCTATCCAATTTCTCTAACTGACCAGAGAAATAAATGGATAATATAATTTTTAAATTTAACAAAGGACAAAATTATTATTATTTTTTCTCTATGACAACTCACCGAGCCATTTCCTAAGCCGAAGTTCATCTTTTTCTAAACTTAGAAATTAAATGTTTGCAAAGGCTCTACCAACTAAAGATCTCCAACTCTGTCCTCTCCAACTTTATGCTAAGTGGATGTGCTGAACTGCAATGATTCTTCTGCCAGCTAAAAAAAAGGGTATGAGATATTTTTCTCTAGTTACAGAAATTAGCTACGCTGCAATTTCTACTGAAATGAAGTAAAAATTGAAGGGACGGTAGGCCACTTTTTTTTAGCACTGACAGTGGAGGCATCTATGTCCTGATTTAGCCAGCTAACTTTCTCAGAGATGTTCCTCTCCGCCACAATTTGCAAATGGAAGTTGTCGAATGTGAAGAGAATCTTCTCAGGGGAAACATAGAGGCCTACTGTTGGAAAGTTTTTATGAGGCTGGTGATAATCTCAGCTGGTTTGCATTGCTACGTTCTTCCTAACAGGCTCCCGATTTGAGGTGAGGAGTGAGAGAAACGTAGAACATGGAATAACAGAGTTGGCAAGGACCACAGAAGCAGTGGTGGGATTCAACATTTTTTACTACCGGTTCTATGGGCATGGCTTGGTGGGTGTGGCATGACTTGGTGGGCGTGGCTTGGTGGGCATGGCAGGGGAAGGATACTATAAAATCTCCATTCCCTCCACATTCCAGGGGAAGGTTACTGCAAAATCCCCATTTCCTTCCAATGAGCTGGGACTTGGGAGGCAGAGAATAGACGGGGGCGGGGTCAGCCAAAGATGGTATTTATCAGTTCTGCGAACTACTCAAAATTTCCGCTACCAGTTCTCCAGAACTGGTCAAAACCTGCTGAAACTCACCTCTGCTCAGAAGTCTCCTAGTCCAATCCCCCGCTTGGGCAGGAGACTATACCATTTCAGACAAATGGTTGTCCAGTCTTTTTTTTTGAAAGCCTCCAGTGATAGAGCAGCTACAACTTCTGTTCAGGCCTGAATCCCAATTGGAATTCCAACTGCTTGTTGGAAGAAATATCTTTCTGGGTTCAACTCCAAGTGGGGAAAAAGACACTGGAAACATGGAGACTGCTTGGAAAGATGGTTTTTAATGGTGGACAGGATCACATGGTTTGACTTCCTGAGCAGAAAAGGGCAGAGATGCTGAGTGTGCCTTGGTTTTATGCCGTCTCTGCACTTTGAACTTCCTGGGGCACAGGAAGAGTATCCTGATTGGTTGTCAGACTCCCAGGGGGTGGGGGTCTTAGCTAGCCTTGCTGGCTGATGTAATCTTCCCAGGTGCCATGTGGTAAGTTTCTGTTGCTAGATGGGTCCTATTGTGTTAGTTTCTGTTGCTAGATGGGTCCTATTGTGTTGCAGATGATGTCCCATTGACAAAGGTGGGGGGAATGAGTAAGCTTGGCTGAGGCCTTAATGGCCCATTGACAAAGGTGGAGGGAGGCAGAAAGCTGCTTTGTCTTTAAAACATGTTTCTCCATTTCTCATCCAGGGAAACATAATATTCTGCCCCTTTCAATATTTCCTAAAATATTTCATTCTTCCAGGAGAGGGATGGGTGCTAATTTCCTACATGCTATTGTCCCATCATCTTCTCCTCAACTTTCCCTAATTAGAGATGGCTAGAAGCAGGATGGTAATTATTTAACATGGTCAAATTAAGTGAAGGTTTCTTGATCAAATCTCACCGGCTCAAGGTTGACTCAGCCTTCCATCCTTCCAAGGTGGGTAAAATGAGGACCCAGATTGTTGGGGGCAATATGCTATTTAGTATACTGCCTATGATGTAAGCTGCCCAGAGTCCTCGGAGAGTGGGCGGCATAGAAATATGAATAATAATAATAATAATAATAATAATAATAATAATAATAATAATAATAATTAGAGGGGATACCACCACTTCTTTGAAGTCATTCACCGTCTCCTGCACCCATCTCATTGCTCACTTTCTGGTTATACGTTCCAACCAGATGTGTCCAAGATTTAAAACCCAGATGCTGGAGCTCCTCCCATTCATTACCATGGAAACCTCAGCATAAATCTTTACACATCTTATGGTCCTTCCATAAGATGATGGTCCTCATGAAAATGGGCCCTATAGTTCAGTGTTGGCGAACCTTTTCGGCACCGGGTGCCAAAAAGGAGCATGCGCGTGCGTGCGGAAACCAGAAGAGCAGCCACCCGGTGCACATGTGCATGTTGGGTGGCTGCTCACATGCGCACTGGCCACCTGGTCTTCGGTTTCTGGTGCGCATGCAGGTGTGAAGACCAGCTGGCCAATGTGCATGCGCGCACCAGGAAGATTATCTTCCGGTTTCTGGCACGTGCATGCACACCAGCCAGCTGGTCTTCACACCTGCATGTGCACCAGAAACCAGAAGACCAGGTGGCCAGTGCGCATGCGCGTGCCAGAAACCAGAAGAGCAGCGCCCAGCGAGTGTAGGGTGAGGGTGAGGGTGAGGGTTAGGGTGAGGGTTGGGGTTGGGGTTGGGTTGAGGTTGGGTTAGGGTTAGGGTGAGGGTGAGGGTTAGGGTTAGGGATAGGGTTAGGGATAGAGTTAGGGTGAGGGTGAGGGTTAGGGTGAGGGTTGGGGTTGGATTGGGGTTGGGGTTGGGGTTGGGGTTGGGTTGGGGTTGGGGTTGGGGTTGGGGTTGGGGTTAGGGTTAGGGTTAGGGTGAGGGTGAGGGTGAGGGTGAGGGTGAGGGTGAGGGTTAGGGTGAGGGTTGGGGTTGGGGTTGGGATTGGGGTTGGGGTTGGGGTTGGGGTTGGGGTTGGGGTTAGGGTTAAGGTTAGGGTGAGGGTGAGGGTGAGGGTGAGGGTGAGGGTGAGGGTGAGGGTGAGGGTGAGGGTGAGGGTTGGGGTTGGGGTTGGGGTTGGGATTGGGGTTGGGGTTGGGTTGGGGTTGGGGTTGGGGTTGGGGTTAGGGTTAGGGTTAGGTTAGGGTGAGGGTGAGGGTGAGGGTGAGGTGAGGGTGAGGGTGAGGGTGAGGGTGAGGGTTAGGGTGAGGGTTGGGGTTGGGGTTGGGGTTGGGGTTGGGGTTAGGGTTAGGGTTAGGGTTAGGGTTAGGGCAAAGACCAGGTGACTAACGTGCTATAACCCCGAAGAACAACAGGCGACGGCTTGCATGCTCGGAGAGGTGGTTTTGCGTGCCACTTCCAGCACGCGTGCCATAGGTTCGTCATTATGGCTATAGTTGATTGCTGTAGAGGAGATTTCTCCTCTGTTTGCAGAAAGAACAGTTGTGGTGAAGGTGGAAAGCTATATTGGCATTTGCCTTTTTTTAAAAAAGATCACTTCGTAATTGATTAGCTGTTGAAACATGTTGATGAGTGAATTTTAATACGTTTACATTCTGAACTCAAACAATGTCAAATGACTCAAACTCAAATATGCGTGTCATTAAGAATGAAAGAAATGAGCCTTGATGGAGCTGTAGTTGGTATAAATATTTAGACAGAGTTATAACAGGTTTGATTGTTTATTAACGGGAATTAATTTCAATACTCAGCCCTCAGTATAACCGCGTAACATTTTTTTCCATCACCTTCCTAAACCCTAATTTTTATGTCCCATTGCATTCGTGAAAGAATCTAGATTTGGTCCAGCTTTGCAGCAGAAATGGCTACTCTGGAAGCATCCCTTTGCAGGTGAGTCTAGGTAGTCCTCGATTTACGACCATAATTGAGCCCAAAATGTCAGTTGCTAAGTGAGACATTTGTTAAGTGAGTTTTGCCCCATTTTATGCCCCATTTTATGGCCTTTCTTGCCACATTTGTTAAGCGAATTGCTGCAGTTGTTAAACTAGTAAGACAGCCGTTAAGCGGATCGGGCTTCCCTACTGACTTTGCTTGTCAGAAGGTGGCTAAAGGTGGATCACATGACCTTTATCATAACTATGAGTCAGTTGTCAAGCTTCTGAAACTTGATCATGTGACCATAGGGATGCTGCAGGGGTCGTAAGTGTGAAAATGGTCATAAGTCACTTTTTTTCATTGCTGTTGTAACTTTGAACAGTTACAACAAACTGTTATAGAGGGATACTTGTAGACCTGAATGCCTAAGTCTCTAAACATTTAATTTGAAGCAGAAGAACTGAATATGTTGGTTAACATCTTCTGCCAAGCCTGTTTAGAGTATCCTTTTCTGAACTGCTAAGCATATTTGAATACTGAAGGATAAATGTGACACGCACAGCCATGGACCTAACCTCTCTTCCTTCAGCAAGCTGAAGAAGCTTCTTGGATGAAAAGCTAATGGCCCCTCCCATATTTACGAGACCGCCTTCTGCCAACAATAGCCTCCCACCGGCCAGTACGCTTGCACAGAGTGGGCCTCCTCAGGGTGCCGTCCGCCAGACAGTGTCGGCTGGCGACCCCCAGGGGGAGAGCCTTCTCTGTGGCAGCGCCCGCCCTCTGGAACAACCTCCCCAGAGATACGTACAATATCAGACCTCCGGATTTTTCGTCGGGCCCTGAAAACTTATTTATTTCAACTAGCCGGGCTGGCTTGATCCCACAGTTTTGGGTTAAATTTTAATTGATTTTAAATTGGGTTTGTTTTAAATTGCGGCCAGAAATATTTAATTATTTTAAACTGTTTTTAAATTTTGTATGTTTTGTTTTTATTTTGGCTGTTCACCGCCCTGAGTCCTATTGGAGAAGGGCGGTATACAAATTGAAACAAACAAACAAACAAATAAATAAATAAAGAGGGAATAAAGAGGAGTGAAAGGGGAGTGGAGTTTGCAGGAGACAGTTAGTTCGCTTAATTGGTTTGGGACTCCTTGCCACATTTTGAAGATATTGGCCTGGAAGCTCTCCAAGCCAGATAAGGTTTGTGACTGTAAATTCTCCCTTGAAAATATTTGCTGGATGTGAATGGGAGGAATTCACAATAACTTAATAAAAAGGGTTTTTTGTCGGGACAAAGAGTCTGCTTCATGCTCTTGGGAAGCCCAGGTCAGAACAAACTATTCCCGCTGAAGTTTGGCAGCCCTCGGTCCTCCTAGCTTTCCTAAAAGCAATAAAAGACTAAGGTGGGTGGCTGAATAAAACTTTTAAATGAACAAACAAATAAATAAAACTCCCTATCTCTCCTTTCCTAATCATTCCAGAAGTTGCTTTTCCAATGAGAAGGGGGAAAAAAAATGAATGCAGGAGTTGGTTGAGCTATAACCTCAATGTACTTCTGGTTGCTTTCTGTCAGAAAGTTTGGAGACAAGAACATTTTGCATTTGCGGCCCGAACTCCGAGCTGGGATTAGCTTTATTCGCTGAGGCACAGGTGGACTTCTTCCTCCCTTGATTTGGTCATTAAAAATCCTCTATCTGCTTCAATACTTTCTCCCTCAGGCCCCTAGCACCACTCTTTTCAGCCAGTGATTAGCAGACAGGCAATTGGCCTTCTGAACTTATTACAGGCCTTTTTCTAATGATCTGATAATGACTGGGAGCCTAAGTCAAGCAGCCTGACAGATAATGATGTCAATTATGCAAAACAGAAATGATGGCTTCGACCCGAAGAGACTCCATCTGAGACCAGGAGGGGAAGAAAATAGAAAAGAAGAGGAGAGTGAAAGGGAGGCATATTTATTTATAGTTTCTTTTATTAACTCCGTCATCTTTGAGGATGCTGGCAGAGGATAATAAAGAGGGAAAGAAGAAAAGGACAGGTTGGTATGTGGGGAAAAGAACACACCTATAAAAACAATTTTAAAAAAAGAATAAAGAAGAGAAAAAAGTGGGAACGGATCAAAGAAGATGTAGTGGGAAAGTTTTAAAACATGGATTTCATTACCTTCACTTTTTTTTTTCTCTCCCTAAAAGTGGACATTTTACATTTGGGCAAATAGTTGTTCTTTGTGAGGTAAAATAGGTTTATTTGCTTTGGTGTTTTAGTGGTAGAATGTTAAATATCTGAATTGTTGAAAATCATGAGACTTTTCTTGCAGATTCAAATACTGTACTTGGCTGAATGTTGGCCTTGTCTCATTTTAGACATGGAAGGTTTAACTTGGATAAACCATTATTTTTGTTTATACCTCACATTTCTACATCATCTGGCTTACATAAGTGATTCTGGGTAGGGTTACAATAAAAACCATATCAGTGTAAAAGCAGAAATAAAAACAAAAATAACATTCGGAAGGTAGGGTTAAAATATTAAAAAGTGTAGGTGAAGGAGTGGCAGAACCTGGGGGATGGAGTTAAAAGAGGGACCAGGCTAGAATCCATACGTAGCCACAAACGAACAAAGCCCAAATGTCTTTGAATTCCGTTGACCCTTTGTTAACTCCATGCAGGTGCTAACCATTAGATGAGAAGATTCCTGTGATTAGCAATAAATAAATAAATAAATAAATCAGTTTATTTGGACCTTCAGGTGTAGATCTGATTTTTCTGCCTGACAAAAAGTTAACAAAGTGGAAAGGATAACCTCATGACACCAACCATCCCTACAGATACATATCATTCTGACCTCCATGCCAATTGGCAGGGCTAAGTCTTAACTCTCTTTCTAGAGGTCAGATGAGTGGAGATCCACCTCACCTCTAGGGAGAAAATCAGAGGTAAGATTCAGCTGGTTTGGACTGGTTCAGGCGAATCAGGAATTGTGACCTGCAGGTGGGCTTGCCCTCCCACCCGTCCAGGTGCAATCCTGTTAGAATATTCATGACTGGGAAGACATGGTAACAAGGTCAGCCAATGAATAGGCATAGCAACTAAGTCAGCCAAATGAAACTAACTGCTCTCTCCTGCCTTGTGTTGTAACTGCTACTACGTTGAAGAAGAACTCTGATATTGGTATTGTAAATAATTCATCTATTATTATGTATATAAAGAAGTTAATGAATCCTGCTGAATCAGTTTATCTGTGCGTGCTTCTGGATTTGATTTTTGCAAGAAACTCTGACAAATCCCGTCCTATATCGCTGTGTTGTTTTTTTTAAATAATCTTTATTTACATTTCATTTAAAAAGAACAAACAAACAACATAAAATGACAGACAAAACAGTACAACAATAAATATACGTACTTCCATATAGTACCTTAGTGAACAAGTATTCGGTACTATAACTCTAAATTATATTCCGGAGAAGGCAGAACATCTTATATTCCTTAGTGCATCACTTAGGTCTGTCCGACCACACTTATCTTATATAGTATAAATTGAATATCGCTGTGTTTTTGATGCCGCACGGATGCATGGATGGTGCGTGGGAGTGAATTGCCATGTTTTGTGATGGCGCAGGTATGTGTGGATGCTGTGCGCATAAGCGAAGTGAGTGCATGCGTGCTCACATTTCTAGTGACGGGCGAACTGGTAGCTACAGTATGTGAAGCCCACCTCTGGATAAAATGTTTCAGAGAGCTCTCTTCCTGAAATTTGCAAGGCCAAATTCTGATAGAAGAGAATATTTGTAGCTCAGGATTGAACTGAGTGGTCCTGGGTGTTTCTGAGCTTGGTTGCTCAGAGTTGCCTGAGCTCTGATGATGTTACCTAGTTTGGTAATGAAATACTTGCAAGAAAACAACCAAGCTCAGATGTTCTTTATTCTTTGACGGTGCAAACTTTGCAACATATCCATTCTGCTTGACTGGATGGAATGGGAGGGGATGATATAATTGGGATAAGATGGATCAGAAGTGGGCTTCAGCAGGTTCTGACCAGTTCTGGAGAACCGGTAGTGGAAATTTTGAGTAGTTCGGAGAACCGGTAGTAAAAATTCTAACTGGCCCCACCCCCATCTATTCCCTGCCTCCCAAATCCCAGCTGATTGGGAGGAAATGGGGATTTTGCAGTAACCTTCTCCTGGATTGGGGAGGGAATGGAGATTTTACAGTATCCTTCCCCTGCCACGCCCACCAAGCCACGCCCACAAAGCCACACCCACAGAACTGGTAGTAAAATTTTTTGAAACCCACCACTGAGATGGATCCTCAGGAAACCTGGTTTCATGGCATGAAAGGCCTTAAAGATGAAAAACATATAAACCCCAAGTCCCCAGACTGCACAAGTCTATGCTATATCATGTTTGTGGCTTATATATGATGTTTCTCTGAGGCAGAAACCAATTATATGCATGGTAATGTAATGCTCCATAAGAGGACTGTTGTGTCTAGAAATCACTATTTGGATGGAAGACCACAGGCAACTTTGAGATTGTAGATCAGACCAGATGGAGGAGGAGGAGGAGGAGGAGGAGGAGGAGGAGGAGGAGGAGGAGG
>NW_026844077.1:9262697-9389286 GCF_029531705.1 Pantherophis guttatus | reverse complement strand
GAGAAGGAGAAGAAGGAGGAAAAGAAGAAGAAGAAGGAGAAGAAGGAGGAGGAGGAGGAGGAGAAGGAGAAGGAGAAGGAGAAGGAAAAGGAGAAGGAGAAGGAGGAGGAGGAGAAGGAGAAGGAGAAGGAGAAGGAGAAGGAGAAGAAGAAGGAAAAGAAGGAGGAGAAGGAGGAGGAGGAGGAGGAGGAGGAGGAAGAAGAAGAAGAAGAAGAAGAAGAAGAAGAAGAACAACAACAACAACAACAACAACAACAACAACAACAACAATGCATTGGCAAGTAATTTTTGTTATCAAGAAAACAGTATGGACATATTATCAGAAGTTGAGTTCAACTCAAAGGAGATTTTATCTTCTATAGCCTGCAAGGCATCAGTGACAAGATCAATGCAGGATGAAATTCTTCCCCCCCCCCCCACAACTGCTAGAGCTCTAATCCCTTTTTGCATCATATTGCCATAGCAACACTTTAATCCCATAGTTGACAACTTGCATTCTTTCAGGGGAATGGTGAAGAAAAGCTGCACCTGTTCGATTTCTGCTAGTAAGGCAGTATTTTTAAAAGAGTGGCACCTTGGAATTATCTGACCATATTCACAGACATCATTATGATTTCTTTAAGTTGCATTTTATGTATGTATGTATTGTATATACTGAATTATTAATTAATTAATTAATTAATTCAATTTATATCTCAGTCAATGACTCATTTATTTGGCTGGATGTTTGTGGACAAGAAAAGTGGACCATCTGTATGGGCTGTTGTGAAGGTCTTGAATAAGAGAGAAATAATGATATTATTATATAGTAGTTGCTGCATAGTCAGCCAGATGTTTAGACTTGATTTGACATTTTTATTCAGCTATGGAGTCTTTTCCAAGGAGCTGGGCTAGGCAGATGTTTTTATTTGATATGTTAAATGTATCAATGTAGGATGTAAGCTCTTCCAATGAAACTGCCTCTTGCAATTGACTAATGGGTATTTTGTCAACGCTCCAGATGTTCTGAGATTGCACCCAAGTCCCAAAGGTGTTTTTCCAAAAGACAACTGGACTTCCTTGATTTTTTTCCTTTAAAAACATTTCTCTTTTCATCCAAGAAACTTCTTCAGTTCTAACTGACTGATGGGGACTGGAAGGATTTATATTCATTGCAAACATCTGGTTAAGAAGCTTCTTGGATGACAAATTAAATGTTTTCAAAGGAAAAAAAAACAAAGCTCAGTTGCCTTTTGGAAAAGCACTTTGGGGACAACCATGACCCAGATGATTGAGAATCTCCATAGATGATTGCACTCAAGTGCCTATCATTATTGGTACTACCTTTTACCACAGTAGTTCTGCTTCTATTTGCAGGTCTTTTTATTTTGTAATTTTCTCTTCTACTGTCTCCAGGTCCTGCAATGTCCACTAACCAGCTTCCTTATCAACAATTTCAGAAAAACAGAGTTGGGTTGTCCGAAATGGTATCGGGTCCTCTGCATGGATGTTGTAGTAGAAAATGTCCAAGTTCTCTTCCAACCTTATGATTCTATGTTTTACTATGGTAAGACATAAATTCCTGTTGAAAACTGATCTTTGTATGAGCCTTGGTGGCACAATGGTTAGAATGTAGTATTGTTCATCCAGTGACAGGTGTGTAGATGTGTTACTCCCAACAATCTGGGTCCTCATTTTACTGATCTTGGGAGGATGGAAGGTCAACCTTGAGTCCTATCAGGGTCAAACTCCAGGCTGGGGGCAGAATTTCCCTGCAATAGCCATGGTGGCACAGTGCTTAGAATGCAGCACTGCAGGAGACTTCTGCTGACTTCCGGCTGCCTGAAATTTGGCAGTTCGAATCTCACCAGGTTCAAGGTTGACTCAGCCTTCCATCCTTCTGAGGTGGGTAAAATGAGGACCCAGATTGTTGGGGGCAAGATGCTGACTTTGTAAACCGCTTAGAGAAGGCTGTAAAGCACTGTGCAGCAGTATATAAGTCTAAGTGCGATTGCTATTGCTATTCTGACCAAGGCATTTCCAATCTGAAGACTGATGGATTTTCCTTCCCCCCCTCTGCTCTTTTTATCAATATGTTTTATTAAATTGTATTGTTTTATGTTGTTTATATTGTTTTATGTTGTATCTTATTGCTGTTTTTATTGCAAACTGCCCTATGATGCTTTGGCATATGAAACCGTATATAAATGTATTAATGAAATGAAATCTGAAACAGCTGTGACAATCCTAGAGTTATTTATTCAGAAAAAAATGTCTACCAGGAGACCGGGAAAGCCATCTTCTGGTTAAATGTAATAAACCATTGTTTGCTGCTTATGTGAATTAGTTATATAAATGAACTGAAGCAGGTAAATGTGACATAAAATGGAATGACAAATTATTAGGATGGTGCCCAACTCTCCTGTAGTAAGCATTGTCTTATCAGAATCTAATAGCAAAGAGCAAAATCGTTCCATTAAGACTTTATGATAATGTGTTAATGGATGTTGTAAACACCTGTGATAGTCTTGTGATATGAAACTTCATGGGGGTAGGTAAGAATTGGAGAACCATATAAACAGCAGTTACTTAACTGTGCAAGCTATTGCACATGAGATCAAAATGTGCAGCAATTTCAATTTGTAACAGTGATTTGGCTATATATTTATTCTTTATTAATATTCTTATGGCTCTTTCACCCAGAGAAAAGGCCTTAAGGAAGACACAACAACATGCCAAGAAAGAATCAAATCATAAAAAATAAATAGAAAAATGCAATCACTATTCACAGTAGCAGTAACATTAAAAAAGAATTAAATCACAACTAAAAGCACATCAAAAGATGATGTGGAAAAGAAACAGGCAAAAATTCATACCAGCCAGCAGATCCATAATACCTGGATGATTTTGAAAGCAACTTTAAGAAGAAAAGAAGGGCTGTGCAGAATTGTTACTCAAGTGATCCCATTTGAAAGCAATTTGACCTAATCTCCAAACCAAATTAACTTTCCAAAAAGAAGGAGAATGTTGGACTGAAAAATCAGATTTGAATCAGTTGCCAACAAATCCATCTGACAATTCAGAAATGGATTGGGGGTAATTACATCAACTGGATTTTCTTAATAAAGTCCAATTTCTGGTTCCAATTGAACAGATGATTCAAATTGGATCAGAACACATCTACACAGCTGTCACTGGATGAACAGTGGAGAAAATGCTTTTCCAAAAAAATGTGTGACAAACTTTTAAGTGATGTTGTTCAAAAGGCCAAAATTCAGTTCTTTATTTGCTCCTACCCCTATAGACAGAATCTTGCCAGATTAAACCTATACCATTCTAACCCTAAGAGATTTATCCTGGAAGATTGAAGGCAGTAATTATCTTTTTTTTTAAATTTGATTTATATGCCGCCCTTCTCCAGAGACTCAGGGCGGCTTACAATGCGCTAAGCAATAGCCTTCATTTTTTTGTATATTTATACAAAGTCAGTTTATTGCCCCCACAACTGGGTCCTCATTTTACCTACCTTAGAAAGGATGGAAGGCTGAGTCAACCTTGAGCCTTGGCGAGATTCGAACCTGCAGTAATTACAGGCATCTGGTCTTAATAACCAGCTTAATAACAGGGTGCCTTAGACCACTGTACTACCAAAGCTCTTAATTCTCTTGCTCTGACTCCAGCTCTGGGCTGGGCTGTCTCTTGTCTCCCCCCTCACCCTTGGAATATAGCACTAGCACTTAGACTTATATACCGCTTCACAGTACTTTTACAGTCCTCTCTAAGCAGTTTACAGAGTCAGTCTATTGCCCCCAACAATCTGGTCCTCATTTTACCCACCTCGGAAGGATGGAAGGCTGAGTCAACCTTGAGCCGGTGAGATTTGAACTGCCGAACTACAGCTAGCAGTCAGCTGAGTAGCCTGCAGTACCTGCACTCTAACCACTGTGCCACTTCGGCGCTCTCCTTTCTTTGGCTTCACTGTAGTCCATCACATAACTTCCTCCTTTTGTAAACAGAATCCATCACACCTATGGGATGAATCTGTCTCCCCGAAAAAAGAGATCATTTTCTTTTTTGACACAAAGATCTTCTTCATGTCTACCTAATAGTCTTGTAGACAGTTGCTCACAACTCCACTACCAAATTTAATGACTCTGTAGTTTGTCATACAGATGCTGCCCGTTCTTAAAATAATCATGGTCCAGTGAGTCTCAGCTCTTTATCACTCTGACTTGAAAATATCTTTTTTAAAAAAAAAACATTTTGTAGTATTCAAATGCCATATTTCTCTCTCTTTTTTTTTTATTATTTTGACTTTTGCAAAAAGACCATTTCTAGAGTTGCAGTCCATTTGATTCTTTAGGGGGAAAAACAAAGAAAGACCTTTTTTTTTTGGAGTTGTACTGCAAAAGAAAATTTGCTTTTGCCACCGTGAATGTAGTAGACCCCATCTGTGAGCTCAATCAGGCTTTGGAGCAGCTGCCAGAGCAAGGCTAGCCAATGCTATAACATCCACTTTCAGACAAAAAATCTCCCCTCCTACCTTTATCATTGCCCCTTACCAAAAAGCCCAAGGACACAGGTTTTCCATTTACAGTATAATTCAAAGAGAAAGGGTATATGCCCCCAAAGTCACAAAAGAAAGCCAAGGTTGCTGAATATTTTTTTTTTTTTAAATCTAATCTTTGAAACATCTAAAGACTCAGGTGCTCTTTGCTATTTTGACAAGCAGAAAAGGAGGGGAGGGGAAAAAAGGGAAGGGAATAGAGAAGGAAAAGGAAGGAGAAAAGAAAGGGAAGAGAAAAGAAGGGAAAGGAAGGGAAGGGAAAAGGAAGAGAAGGGAAGGGGAAGGAGAAAGAGAAAGGAAAGGGAAAGGGGGAATATCTATTTGATATAAAGAGACACTATGAAAAAAAAGGCAATCTATATAACCTCTAGAAGGGACTCAGTGGCTCAGTGGCTAAGATGCTGAGCTTGTCAATCAAAAGGTCGGCAGTTCAGCGGTTCGAATTCCTAGCGCCGCATAATGGGGTGAGCTCCCGTTGCTTGTCCCAGCTTCTGCCAACCTAGCAGCTCGAAAGCACATAAGAAAAAATGCAAGTAGAAAAATAGGGACCATCTTTGGTGGGAAGGTAACAGTGTTCCGTGCGCCTTTGGCGTTTAGTCATGCCGGCCACATGACCATGGAGACGTCTTCGGACAGCACTGGCTCTTCGGCTTTGAAACGGAGATGAGCACCGCCCCCTAGAGTCGGGAACAACTAGCACATATGTGCGAGGGGAACCTTTACCTTTACCTTTATATAACCTCTATCATGAGGTTACACCATTCCCCTGTAGAAATAAGTTTGTCGCCAAATATAAAAGAGGACATTTGATAGGAATCCAGAAGATAGGAATCTAGAAGACTCCTCAATATATTTAGATATTTTTTAATATATTAATATATTTAGATATATTTAGTTTTGGTCGCCACGATGTAAAAAAGATGTTGAGACTCTAGAAAGAGTGCAGTGAACAGCAACAAAGATGATTAAGAGGTTGGAGGCTAAAACATATAAAGAACAGTTGCTGGAACTAGGTATGTCTAGTTTGATGAAAAGAAGGACTAGGGGAGACATGATAGCAGTGTTCCAATATCTCAGGGGCTGCCACAAAGAAGAGGGAGTCAAGCTAATCTCCAAAGCACCTGAGGGCAGGAGAAGAAGCAATGGGTGGAAACTAATCAAGGAGAGAAGCAACTTAGAACTAAGGAGTAATTTCCTGACAGAACAATTAAGTGGTGGAACAACTTGCCTCCAGAAGTTGCGAATGCTCCAACACTGGAAGTTTTTAAGAAGATGTTGGATAACCATTTGTCTGAAGTGGTGTAGGGTCTCCTGCCTAAGTAGGGGTTGGACTGGAAGACCTCCAAGGTCCCTTCAAACTCTGTTACTCTGTTCTATTCTATTCTATTCTATTCTATTCTATTCTATTCTATTCTATTCTATTCTATTCCATTCCATTCCATTCCATTCCATTCTAGATGGATGGATGCAACTTCCAAGGAATCATTTCCAAGGTTCTAAGTATGATGCCCGGTAGTTTCCTTTCAGACAGAAACTCTATTTATTTGTTAATCGGAGCTCAGTTGCAGTTCAGCTCTGTTGCCATTTATTTTCCTACTTTGCACTTGGATTCATTAACACAGAGAGGGTAGCAGAGTCAATCTAGGAGTCCAATTATTACCAAACTTCATTTACTCTGAGAAATGTGGCTCGGGGTTAAGAGAGAGTTGCAAGTTTGTTTGTTTTTTAGCTTGAGGAATTTTTTTTCCTTACAGTCATGGACCTGAGCTTAGGCAAATGTGACAAGATGTAGTTCTAAGAAAGCTTTCCACACCTGAAAGGAAAGCTACGTGACAAGCTTTTCAATCTGACCCCCCAATGCACATTCATCAATGTTTCTGCCTTTCCCACTAATCTGAAATAAGATACTTGATCAAGAATAGGATTTTTCTGATGCTTTCTTTATTGAAACTCCTGAAAGAAACAACTTCACAGTATCAGCAAGAATCACAATATACTGTGTATCAGGGGTCTCCAAGCTTGGGAACTTTAAGCCTGAAGGACTTCAACTCCCAGAATTCCCCAGCCAGCTTTCCTGGCTGGGGAATTCTGGGAGTTGAAGTCCTCTAGCTTTCCTGGCTGGGGAATTCTAGGAGTTGAAGTTCTCCAGCTTTGCCGGCTGGGGAATTCTAGGAGCTGAAGTCCTCCAGCTTTGCTGGTTGGGGAATTCTGGGACTTGAAGTCCTCCAGCTTTCCTGGCTGGGGAATTCTAGGAGTTGAAGTCCTCCAGCTTTCCTGGCTGGGGAATTCTGGGAGTTGAAGTCCTCCAGCTTTGCTTGTTGGGGAACTCTGGGAGTTAAAGTCCTCCAGGCTTAAAGTTCCCAAGGTTGGAGACCCCTACTGTATATAGGAACACTACAGTAAATTCCACACTAACAGATCTAGATCACAGGCAGCTTTATCCAAATACAACACAAGTCCCTATAGAGTAGACCTTGACTTACAACGACAATTAGGAACAAAATTTCCAATGCTAAACAAGGTGCTTATTGTGAGTCGGGCCTGATTTTTTGAATGCTTTTGCCATGGGTGTTAAGTGAATTCCTGCCATTGTTAAGTGAACCTGAGATCACGTTAAGTGAATCTGGCTTCCCTCACTCATTTTGCTTGTTGGAAGGATGCAAATGTCAATCGCATTATTTTAAATTCATGGCAGTGGCCAAGTGCCTAAAATTTGATCATGTGACTGTGGGGATGCTGTTATGGTCATAAGTCAGAGAATCAGTCATAAGCCACCCTTTTTCAGTGCATATCATGCCCCCGTCAGAGTCTGAATCTGTGGGGGAAGATGAGCTGGAAGAAGAGCCGACAGAGAGTGAGAGGGCAGCTTCGTTGGCCCTGGAGGAAACTAGGGAAGGGCAGAGTCGGTCTGGGCAAGGCTTTTCAGGATTAGAAAGGCTTGCAGACAGAGAGGAGCACGAGAGACAGAGCTCAGGCAAAGAGCAAAGACCATCCCCTCCTGATCCTAGAGCACGGAGAGAAGAGAGAAGGCAAGACCAACGCAGACTGAGCCGGCTATGAGGGAGGAGAGTGCCCTGCCCCCTTCACAAGGCACACCTGGGGACTGAGATGTAAGGAGGTGATGGTGGGAGGGGCATTTGTTGGGAACAAGTGTTGAATCTATGGAGCCTTGTGTGTACTTGCCGATGCCTGGAGATTACTGTGCTCTGTCTTGTGGGGCTTGCCTGCTTCGCTGGTTTGCCTGCTTCGCTGAACTTCTTGCTCTGGTTACTGTTTAGTTAACCTGGCTTCCTGGACTACTCACAGCCAGAGGCTGCTGAAGGTGCACGTGTGAGATTTGCTCCAGGACTTGTAGTAAACATGGGGATGTTTGGGGGCAAAGTTAGAGCAATAAAGGAGACTTAGACCTGTTCTCTGGCTGTGTTGCTTTTGTGCCAGTCCCCGGGTCATCACAGTGCTACTGTTAACTTTGTGGCTAAACAAAAGTATCAAACCTGGAAGTCATCTTTTTCATTGGGCCTTCAGGCCTGCCACATTTACTGTTGTGGGAAACTGGGAGGGGGGATTGTATGAAGCATGGGTGATGTTAAGGATATTGTTGTTGTGTTACCAACCAGCAGAGTGTACCAACACAGAGAAACGTTGCTGAGAGCAATGAATAAGAGATGTGCAAACTGGTTTATCAAAAGTTTACTTTATAGTGAAAAAACAATCTCATAGTCTTTAAATCAATCCAAGTCTTTGCCAGTTAAATCAGTCCAGTGATACAGATATCTTCTTACCACACAAACAGTAGTTGGTTAGAATAACAAACTCACTCTGGTTCACAAACCATGATGGTAGCAACGATGATGGCACAATGGTAGCAACTCCACAAACTATGGTTGCTTATCAACTGAATGCTTTACAGTACCTTTCTTAAATACATTTACAACTAGTGATTATCTAATTACAGCATGACTCAGCATTACAATGAATCAGC
The DNA here is from genome assembly GCF_029531705.1 of Pantherophis guttatus. The sequence goes on along the minus strand of NW_026844077.1, from coordinate 9,380,758 downwards.
AGTAAAACTTTAAAGTCACACAATACATATTCATAGTAAAGTCACAGAACATATATATTGCCTGGACAACTTGTTAGGCTCAAACCATATCTTAACAGGTGATATATAGTCATAATAAGATTCCTTTCTCAGAGAGTCAAGGCAGTCTTGCCCTCCACCTGGGAGGCTGGACCTGGGAGGCATCTCCAGTTGGGATGGGTGCTTTGATTGGATCATGTGATGGACGTGTGGGTGTTGGCCAAGAACTTGAACTTTTCTTTGGGTGTAGAAAACCTGGAAACTTTCAGATTCGGGTTTTCCCAGATGTGCCAATATGACATCTCTAATAAAATGTAACTTTGAGGAAACTCAAGCCTTGGAGTTTTCTTTCATTGGAGGTGTTACTTGGAACCCTGAAAAAATGATTATAAGTCAAGGACGATCTGTATACTATCATAGAGAACCATTTTGATACAGTAGTTAAGGCTAGAAATCAGGGGACCGTGAGCTCTAGTCCTGCCTTAAGCCTTAGGCACAAAGCCAGCTGGGTGGCCTTGGGCCAATTATCACAAGATTGTAAGTTCTACTCCTGCCTTAGGCATGAAAGCTGGCTGGGTAACTTTGAGCCAGTCATTGTGTTTCAGGCAGGCAATGAAAATCTATTTGAGAAAATACTGCCAAGAAAACCTTAGCGACCAGATGTCAAGACGGATTTGAAGGCACTAACACATTCATGGAGATGTTTGGAGGACCTCATTTCTGTTTCTATAACCTTTTAACCTGCAAACATTCATTGTTCCTGAATTCACGGAATCACTACATATTACACTTCTATCCAGTGGTGGGATTCAAATAATTTAACAACCGGTTCTCTGCCCGAATGACCGGCTGGGTGGGTGTGGCCAGGGGGTGTGACAGGTAGCACTCGGCCTCCTGAACCCCCTTGGGAACAAAAATGCTCTCCCCCCCCGTGCCCTGTTTTGGGCCTGGTAGGCCTCCCTGCAGCCTCCTCGGAGCAAAAATGGGGCATGGGGGTGGGCCCACGCTGCACCCCCCTTGCCCCATTTTGGGCATAGTAGGCCTCCCTGCAGCCTTCTGGGAGCAAAAATGGGATGTGTGGGGACTCCTGGAAGGGGCGGGGAGGGGTGGGGCCAGCCAGCAATTTAACAACTGGTTTGCTTGAACTGGCCCGAACCGGCTGAATCCCACCACTGCGTCTATCCCTATCACCCAGACAAGACATGCACCACGATGGCAAAAAGCATTTCCCAAACAATAATAACAAACGGTAAAGCAGATATGCTTGTAGAAAACAAGCAAGAGGAGATTTTGAACTCTACAGCTGCTAACCCTTAACAAATAAATTCAGGATGAAAAAAAAAAAAAAAGAAGAACAGCGGCAATAGGATGCTTAAGAATGAGAAACTCTGCTGTAGACCTGCATTCCTGGGGCAGGAATGTTTGGGGTTCTTTCAGCTGCTTTTGTAAGGGACAGACCTGTTATCTCTCTGCCAGGTTAGAGCATGGAAATGATGGCCTTAAAATACACAACTGCACAAAATCATGTTCTTAAAACATTTCCACCATGAAATGTCAGGGTTAATCACATACTACAGCTGGGAGTTACTGGCCCCAATTAGAATATGACATTTGTAATAATGTTAGGAAGGCATTACCCAAATAACAGGCTGGAACCGGGCAAGTCAATTCACGCACCATGAAGAGAATAATGAGTCACTATTTTCAGCAAAATAGCGGGGCGGGGGGGAATAGGATAAATTATTTCTGGTCAGATTATTTATTTACGACGTTCTAAAATGCCAAGCAAATACTACATGGAACAAAGGCTGCACACCTTCTTACAAAGCAATAATTTCTATGGATCTCCCTGAGAATCTGTTTCTACACACTGCAACCACCGGTGTTTGCAGCAAAAGGTGCATTTCTAATGGTTTGCTGTTTTTCTCCAGAGTGGTAACTGGAATGTGGCTTAATATTTTGGTTCAGGTATAGGGGTGGGGTTCGGGAGAACCTCTAGCTAAGATTCTGTGCAGTTCAGAGAACCCCCAAATCTGTTGTGGCCCCGCCCTCTGAGCCTGTCCCATCGGAGGAAGAAAGCTCCGAGCATGAGGAAGAGGAGTCAGCCAGGCCTCCCTCTCCAGGCCCCTCCCCTCTGGCATTGTCTCAAGTGCCGGCCGAGGGAGAGGAGACAGCTGGTTCGGATCAGAGTGATGAAGAAACATCATTCCTGGATGCACGCCTCCGAAGGCGTGATAAACATTTGCAGCAGTTTAGGAGGCGTGCTAGGGATTAGAACTGAGTCAATGGACCACACCCCAGAGACTATATAATAGAGGGTGGTGGTCAAGGATCCTTGTGACGAACAAAGCAAACCTTAGATAGTCACTAAAGCCTCGTCCGGAACTGCTGAGAGAAAGATTTAAAGTGTCGGACATTTGGACTCTTGAGTATTTATCTTTCTGTTTTACTTTGAAAATAAAGTCACTTGGCAGACGGTGTGTCTATCGCTGCCAAGTGGGAGATAAGACCTGGGTGCGTTCCAAAGTGTTTCCTTAACCCTCGACTGGCTGTGTTGGTGTGTGTGTGGGTACGGGGACAGATCAAAATCCCACTCATGGCTGACCCTGCCCATCCCACCCCGCCCCTCCCAGGAGTCCCCACGCAGCCTGTTTTGGATGCAGGTAAGTGCAGGGCAAAAAACGGGCCTACCAGAAGTTTGGGAAGGCCATAAACGGGCCCGTTTCTGGTCTCCAGAGGGTCTCTGAAGCCTGGGGAGGCCGTTTTTGCCCTCCTGGAGGCTCAAGGAAAGCCTCCGGAACCCAGGGAGGGCAAAAACGCCACCCCGCACCATGGTGCAGTCGGCTGACTAGGCTACGCCCACCATGGCCACGTTCACCCAGCAAAAAGGCAGAGAACCCCTTGCTAAAATTTTTGAAGCCCACCCCTGTTCAGGTATTGTGTGCAGAGAGACCCAGTTATTTTAAGGCAGACTGCAAAAGTACTGTATTTTGATAGGCCTCTTAATCATATGTTTAGAACACTAGCCTAATTTATCAGATTGCAATAGCAATAGCATTTAGGCTTATATACTGACCCACAGTGTTGTACAGCACTGTCTGTCAGATTTGTGCCAAACGGATAAGAGAATTGTTGGAAGGGATCTTGGAGGCCTTCTAGTCCAATCCAATAATAAAGAAGCCCTTGGAATTTCTCTGGCCTTCATCTGTCTGTTATATTTACCTTTTATAAGAATTCATGGAAACTCAAATATTTTGGCCACCTAATGAGAAGGAAGGACTCATTGGAGAAGAGCCTAATGCTGGGAAAGATTGAGGACAAAAGAAGAAGGAGATGACAGAGAACGAGGTGGCTGGATGGAGTCACTGAAGCAGTCGGCGTGAGCTTAAATGGACTCCAGAGGATGGCAGAGGACAGGAAGGCCTGGAGGAACGTTGTCCATGGGGTTGCGATGGGTCGGACACGACTTTGCAACTAACAACAATAACAAAGAATTCATGGGCTCATTTTATAACAGAATAACAGAGTTTGAAGGGACATTGGAGGTCTTCTACTCCAACTACCTGCTCAGGCAGAAAACCTTAGACCATTTCAGACAAATGTTTACCCAATCTCTTCTTAAAAACCTCCAGTGTTGGAGTACCCACAACTTCTGGAGGCAGGTCATTCCACTGATTAATTGTTCTCACTGTCAGGAAATTTCTCCTTAGTTCTGGGTTGCTTCTTTCCTTGTTTACTTGTCCTGCCTTCAGGTGTGAATGCTCCAACACTGGAAGTTTTTAAGAAAAGATTGGATGGACAACCATTTGTCTGAAATGGTATAAGGTTTCCTGAGCAGAGGGTTTCCTGAGCAGGGGGTTGAACTAAAAGACCTCCAAGGTCCCTTCCAACTCTGTTATTGTCAACCCTGAAGTGAACCTGACTGAGGCCATCTTTGAGGCTTCGTGGTTACCACTTGGATCAGGAGGCTCTCCTCACAATCACTCATGCCCTTGTCACCTCATGGTTAGATTATTGCAACGTGCTCTACATGGGGCTACCTTGAAAAGTGTTCGGAGACTACAGTTGGTCCAGAACGCAGCTGCGCGAGCTGTCATGGGTGCACCTAGGTACACCCACATTACACCAATTCTCCGTGAGCTGCACTGGCTCCCTATTAGTCTCCGGGCACAATTCAAGGTGTTGGTTATTACCTTTAAAGCCCTACATGGCTCAGGGCCAGGTTATCTTCGAGACCGCCTTCTACCGCATAGCTCCCAGCGACCGGTAAGATCCCACAGAGTTGGTCTCCTCCGGGTCCCGTCAGCTAAACAATGCCGGCTGGTGGGCCCACAGGGGAGGGCCTTCTCTGTGGCTGCCCCAGCTCTCTGGAACCAGTTACCTCCTGAGGTCCGGACCATCCCCACCCTATTGGTCTTCCAAAAAGCGGAGAAGACCTGGCTTTTCTGGCAGGCCTGGGGCCATTGTTCTCGCTGTTGTGATCTGGCGAGATCCGGCCATGAATGGTGTGAATGGGTTTTAATTGTTTTTAATGTTTTAATGTTTAATGTTTTTATATATGGTTTTTAAATGCATTGTAAGCCGCCTTGAGTCTTCGGAGAAAGGCAGCATACAAATTGAACAAATAAATGAATAAATAAATAAATAAGGCAGAGGGGGAAAAAGGGAGGGGGGGAAATTAGATAGCTCGGCTTTGCTGTCAAAATAAAAAGTTTTCTTGTGGGAACCAAGGTCATTCCAACAGATGGCTGGGAAGAGGAGGAGTGGAGTAACCAGGCAACCTGCCAGCACCACTATTGGACAATGTGACCGATGACCTGGGGGGAAGGTGAACTTTCACGTTTTAATTAAATGAAAACCGCGGGAACTTTCAGAATCGGTTTTCGCCAGTTGTGCCAATATGATGTATCCAATAAATTGTTCTTTGAGGAATCTGCGTGCCTTGGAGTTCGGCTTTCAGTGGGTGCATTACTTGGAATGCTGACAGTTATTCTGTTAAATATTGTGCTAGTCCATTTTGCATTGCTCTACATGACATAAAAGGGATGTCAGTGTCTCAGAACTGACATAGAAAAGGGAGGAGAAGCTTGAACTTTTGCCTGCTAAATCCCTTTGAAGATTCGGTCTCCTCGGAGATGGGGAGGGGGGAGACATTCCTGTGACCTGACGAAGAAGAAATCAGGAAAGTGACTTGGAAGATAGCCAATGAGAAGCAGAGAATTGGGGATCGGAAAGGGAGGGATTGGGGGACAAAGGTCAGTACTGACCGCGAAAAGAGTCAGGATCATATTGCTGTGCTCGAATAAAGAGAAAATTTCCTTAAAGATTGGCAGTTTGGAAGTTTATTTATTTTGAGATAGCATCAAAACCTGACAAGGGGTTTAAGAAAAGTTCAGGTTAACAAAGCTTATAAACTGACATATCCCACAATGCACAATGAAGAGCCTTGGTAGTACAGGGGTTTAAGGCACCCTGTTATTAAGCTAGTTATTAAGACCAGCTGCCTGCAATTACTGCAGGGTTCAAATCTCATCAGGCTCAAGGTTGACTCAGCCTTCCATCCTTTCTAAGATAGGTAAATTGAGGACCCAGTTTGTGGGGGCAATAAGCTGACTTTGTATAAATATACAAAAAGGATGAAGGCTATTGCTGAGCACATTGTAAGCCGCCCTGAGTCTTCGGAGAAGGGCGGCATATAAATCAAATTAAAAAAAAATGCAACTACTGTCATTTATTTTTTTCCTCCTTGGACAGCAGCTCATACTGCATTGGTCAGCTCATGGGGAAGATCATATTTCTGTGGGTCAGCCTTATTATTTTGCTCACTTTGCATACAGCGCTGGCTTTTAATGAACTATAGCCTGCTTCCAATTTATCCCAGCTGATCACAAAGCAGTCCTGTTGCAGCTTGCCCAGGCTTAATGAGATTTCAAATTGTTCCTTGGATTCATCTCAGAAGTGACCTTGCATCCTTTGTCATAAGCTGAAACAGCTCAGTTCTCAGAACTACTAGTTTCATCACCATTCAAAGGAACAAATGAGTTGAATTTAAAAGCTGTTGTAAGGATCAGCGTTCCTTTTTTATCTGTTCCTGTTGGTTGATTAAAGAAAATTTCCAGTGATGATGTGGTTGATCTTCCCGAATTAATTGTATCATTCTGTACTGGAATCCACCTATACTAGAGAATTGAATGCTGAATTTTATAATTAATTCTGAATTCCATACCGGAGTCTACCTCAATTCTATACTGGAGAATTGAATTCTGCATTCTGTAATTAACTTTGCATTTTATACTGGCACCTCCCGGCTGGACTATTGTAATGCTCTCTACATGGGGCTCCCCTTGAAAAGCACCTGGAGGCTCCAGCTGGTCCAGAATGCGGCCGCGCGGGTGGTTATGGGCGCAACCCATTGTGCCCACATGACACCCCTCCTGTGTGAGCTGCACTGGCTCTCAGTGGTCTTCCGGGTGACTAAATAAGTGGACCAGCAAAATGCAGTAGACATGGTATAGTTGGATTTCAGCAAGGCATTTGACAAAGTAGACCACAACCTACTTCTTGGTAAGCTAGAAAAATATGGAATAAACAACATCACCGTCAGATGGATTTGTAACTGGCTGACAAACCAGTGGTGAAATCCATTTTTTTTTTTACTACCGGTTCTGTGGGCATGGCTTGGTGGGCATGGCAGGGGAAGGATACTGCAAAATCTCCATTCCCACCCCACTCTGGGGCCAGCCAGAGGTGATATTTACTGGTTCTCTGAACTGCTCAAAATTTCTGCTATTGGTTCTCCAGAACCTGTCAGAACCTGCTGGATTTCACCTCTGTGACAAACCATACTCAAAGATTAGTCCTTAATGGTACTTCCTGGTTTTTAAATATTCATTCAATGTGGAGTTCTTGATGCTTGGGTGTGGATGGAATATCATGCTTTGGTGTAGCAGGGTGGGCACTGAATTAGCAACTTCATAGCTAGGGAGAAATCAAAAGCCACACATGAATTTGATCACAAGAGGCAGGCTTTGTAGGGCTTTACAAAGATGAAACTCACACAGGCAACTGTTTCCCCTCTCTTGAAGTTAAAATTGGACTTTGAAGACACAGGAGAGAAAGAATATATCAATGCTTTTGAACTTTAGTGTTGGAGAAGACTCCCGAGAGTACCATGGATATCAACATGCAAATTGATCATCAAATAAATCCATTTCACCTCAGGCACAAATACTCCGATTGAAATGACCAAAGTTTGGACATCTCATGGGCCTAATTGTCTTGTGGAGACCATAATGCTGGGGAAGATGAAAGGAAAGAGAAGACAAGGACTGCTATCAACAGAGACAATGAACACAGTGACAGTGGTGATGGCTAGATTGTTTAAAGAAGCAAAGGGTCAAGGGGTAAGCTTAAAATTTTTTTAGCAACCAGTTCTCTGCCCGGTTGCTGCTTGGGCGTGGCCATGGTGGGCGTGGCCTCCTTGGCCTCCTGTACCATGGTGTGTGTGTGTGGGGGGGCATTTTCACCCTCCCCAGGCTCCAGAGGCTTTCCTTGAGCCTCCAGGAGAGGGAAAATGGCCTCCCCCGGGCTCCAGAGGCCCTCCAGAGGCCGGAAACAAGCTCATTTCCAGAATTCTGGGAGGCCCATTTTGACAGACTTGACAGACAGGCAGAATACAGTTCTTAGAAATGAAGGCAGCACCCAAAGACCGGACAAGAAGAAATGGACGGAAACTAATCAAGGAGAGAACCAATCTAGAATTAAGGAGAAATTTCCTGATGGTTAGAACGATTTGCCTCCAGAACATGTGGGTGCTCCAACACTGGAGGTTTTTAAGAAAAGATTGGATAACCATTTGTCTGAAATGATATAGGGCAGTGCAGGGGTGAGTTCTATTTTTTTTTACTACCCGTTCTATGGGCGTGGCTTATTTTGTGGGCGTGGTTTGATGGTCATGTGACAATTCTTTAGGATTTAGCAGAGGTACTGGTCTACCAGGCTTTTAACTGCTTGCAGAGCTGTACCGGTCTACCTATTTTTTTCTTGGAGCGTTCCGGTCTACCCATTTGTTTTTGGAGGCACCGGTCTACCCATTTGTTTTTCGAGCGCACTGGTCTACCACCGCACTGCCTTTTAACACTGATCAGCTGTAGGGCGGCCCTTTGAAGCCCCGCAGCAAGAGTTTAAACAGTTTTTTTCCTTGTAGCCGATCAGCTGGGACTCGGGAGGCAGCGAATAGATTGGGTGCAGGGCCAAATAAAAGGTAAGAATAATGCGGGGGGGGGGGGGGGGGTTGGAAGGGCCCAGCTCCCAAACAAAGAGAACCGGTTTGGTGACGTCATATCATCACCACTATCGGCTCGGCCAAACCGGGCTGAACCGAGAGGAACCCACCACTGGGGCAATGGTGGCGAACCTTTTACTTACCAAGTACCGAACAGCAATGCGCTTCACGCCTTGCGCGCACTCGCATGCCATCCGTGGTAACGCGTGGCTCCTCCCCACATGCTGCGTGCGCAACTGCACCATCTAGCATGCACAGCTTTTGCGCATGTGCACTAGTGCATGCTGCATGCACAATCTCACCATATGCGCATGTGCACAGCTTTTGCACATGCAATGCACGTGCACAAACTCTGTCTGTGCATGCGCACACAATCTCACACACGTGCATGCGCAGGAGAGCTCCAAAGACCAGCTGGGTCCCCTGAATTGAGTGCATGCATATAAATTGAATTAATAAATAATAATAATAAATGAATTAATAAATGAGCACCAGAGGCCTGAACACCAGCTGGGGTGCATGCGCAGTTTCAGGTGAGCTTGGTGATGGCTCACGTGCCCGGAAAAATGGCTCTGTGTGCCACTTCCGGCATGTGTGCCATAGGTTCCCAAACACGGATATAGGGTTTCCTGCTTGAGCAGATTGGGGTTGGATCAGAAGATCTCTAAAGTCCCTTCCGACTGTTGTTCTCTCAAATCCTGTCGTATAGTGGTGAGAATTTTATTTACTTTGCTTTTTTTAATGAGAAAAACCTGCAATTTTCTTCCCAAATAGGGCTTTAATAACATGTTGAGCTTCAGTTACTTTTTATTTTAACATATATATATATATATATACACAGACTAAAAACTGCAGAATTGTTTTATTTATTTTAATGGATGTAATGCTAGGTTGGCTGTTGTTTTCATTACTGTTTTCCTTTTGCTGTTGGTTCTTGTTTCTGTTTTATGGTGATTGCACATGTTATTAATGTCGTAAGCCTCTTTTAAATTTATATACTGCAAAGAAAGGAAGGCATAGCTTAAATCAATCACTAAACATGAAGAAACAGTACTTTTGGCTAAATAATGTCTATCCTAATGACTGGATTCAGACATCACGTCAAGCCATATTTAGCTTAACAGTGATTTACTGTAGGGCAGCTCAAAGTTTTGTGGCGGTAACTGAAAATTAAATTACTTTAAAAAAAAAAACCTCAGAGGACCAGGAAATGCTAGCTTTGTGCAATGACATTGCCAGATGGAATAAGAGTGAGATTTTCAGCCTCTTTTTGTGTGTTTTAATGGAAATTAGTTGAGTTAATCCTTGCAGATGCTCAGCCTGTCCACTTTCATTATTATTTTTACAAAATAATAGAAGGAGCCGAGGTGGCGCAGTGGTTAGGGCGCAGTACTGCAGCTACTTCAGCTGACTGCTAGTTCGGCAGATCAGCGGATCAAATCTCACCAGCTCAAGGTTGACTCAACCTTCCATCCTTCCGAGGTGGGTAAAATGAGGACCCAGATTGTTGGGGGCAATATGCTATTTAGTATACTGTCTTTGGTGTAAACCGCCCAGAGTCCTTGGAGAGTAGGTGGCATAGAAATATGAATAATAAAAATAAATAAATAATAAAAACACTCAATGTGAAATACAGGAAGTTCTCAACTTACAACCGCTTACACCGCTCCTGCGCGAGCTGCACTGGCTCCCGGTGGTCTTCCGGGTGCGCTTCAAGGTGTTGGTCATCACCTTTAAAGCACTCCATGGCATAGGGCCTAGCTATCTTTGAGACCGCCTGCTGCTACCGACGACCTCCCATCGACCCGTGCGCTCCTATAGAGAGGGCCTCCTCAGGGTGCCATCAGCCAAACAATGTAGGCTGGTGACCCCCAGGAGGAGGGCCTTCTCTGTGGGGGCACCTACCCTCTGGAATCAGTTGCCCCCAGAGATAAGGAGAATCCAAGACCTCAGCGCCTTCCGCCGTGCCCTTAAAACCCACTTTTTCCAGCAAGCCGGGCTGGCTTAAGAAGAATTTTTTTAATTTTTTAATTGGTTTGTGATTTTTAATTTTTGGGCCAAATTTATATATATTTTAATTGTTTTTTAATATTTGTATTTCATGTTCTTAATTCTGGCTGTACACCGCCCTGAGTCCTCAGGGAGAAGGGCGGTATATAAATTGGAAATAAAATAAAATAAAATAAAATAAAATAAAATAAAATAAAATAAACCACATTTGGGATCAGACTTTCTGTTGCTAAGCAAGCCAGTTGTTAAGTGTGTTGTTTTTTTGCCACTGTTATTAACAAATCACTACAGTCTTTAAATAAATCACACACTCATTAAGCAAACCCAACTTCCCCCATTGTCTTTGCTTGTCAGAAGCCAGTTGGGTAGGTCAAAAATGGCAGCCTCATGACCCTGGAATGCTGCAACCATTGTAAATACATGCCAATTGCTCAAATTTTGATCCTCTCAACTTGGGGATGCTGTAACGATCACATGCACGAAGACTGGCATTAAATCACTTTTTCAATATCACGGTAGCTTTCAGTAGTCATTGAATGGTTGTAAATTGAGGGCTACCAATAAGATTTTCTTGCTGAATATTAATGATATAATCTTAGAGGGCCCAAATTAGGTTTTGTGTCTGCCAAAGTCCTCTAAGATCACCACAGATGGGGACTGCAGCCAAGACATTAAAAGACGCTTGCTCCTGGGGAGGAAAGCTATGGCAAATCTAGACAGCATTCTAAAAAGCAGAGACATCACCCTGCCAAGAAAAGTGCATATAGTCAAGGCTATGGTTTTTCCAGTTGCAATGTATCGCTGTGAAAGTTGGACCATAAGAAAGGCTGAGTGCCAAAAAATTGAGGTCTTTGAAGTATGATGCTGGAGAAGACTCCTGTGAGTCCCTTGGACTGCAAGGCGATCCAACTGGTCAGTCCTCAAGGAGATCAACCCTGACTGCTCTTCAGAAGGCCAGATCCTAAAGATGAAACTCAAATAATACTTTGGCCACCTAATGAGAAGGAAGGACTCAATGGAGAAGAGCCTAATGCTGGGAATGATTGAGGGCAAAAGAAGAATGGGATGGCAGAGAACGAGGTGGCTGGATGGAGTCACTGAAGCAGTCGGCGCGAGCTTAAATGGACTCCAGAGGATGGTAGAGGAAAGGAAGGCCTGGAGGAACATTGTCCATGGGGTCACGATGGATCGGACATGACTTCACAACTAACAACAACAACAAAGTCCTCAAATCACCTTCCTCTGAGTTTTTCTAGTTGATCCGATTCATACAACATATGAAACTAAAACAAATCATTGGACATAATACAATCTACAAACCAATTGTGACACATAAGGAAATACAGCTGTTATAATTAGCTAATGTAAAAAGCCCAGACAATAGTTAAGGCAGACTCCAGTGGAAATAGACCTGTGTGCTGATTCAGTGGGAAAAGGAGTCGGTCAAGGAGATTCCATTCACCAAAGATAACAAGGGGACTGGAAGCTAAAAAACATGAATGGTTGCAGGAATTGGGTCTGTCAAGGTGGCACAGTGTTAGAATGCAGTACTGCAGGCTACTTCTGCTGACTGCCAGCTGCCAGCAGTTGGGCAGTTCGAATCTCACCAGGTTCAAGGTTGACTCAGCCTTCCATCCTTCTGAGGTGGGTAAAATGTGATATGGTGATATGCTGACTCTGTAAACCACTTAGAGAGGGCGGTAAAGTACTGTGACCGGTATGTAAGTCTAAGTGCTATTGCTATTGCTGTCTAGGTCAATGGAAAGAAGGATTAGGGGACATGAAAGCAGTCTTTCATTTGCTAAGGGGCTGCCACAAAGAAGGGGGGGTCAACCTATTCTCCAAAGCACCCGAAGGAAGGACAAGAAGCAATGGGTGGAACTAATCAAGGAAAGAACCAACCTAAAAATAAGGAGAAATTTCCTGATTGTTAGAACAATTCATCAATGGAATGGCTTGCCTTCAGAAGTTGTGGGGACTCCATCACTGGAAGTTTTTAAGAAGATGTTGGATAACCATTTGTCTGAAGTGGTGTAGGGTTTCCTGCCTAAGCAGGGGGCTGGACTAGAAGACCTCCAATGTCCTTCTTTGAGCAGGGAAGGGGTTGGACTAGAACAGGGGTCAGCAACCTGTGGCTTTGGAGCCGCATGTGGCTCTTTCATCCCTCTGCTGTGGCTCCCTGTAGCCGGTTGGCTCCACAATTGATCGGGCTTTCAGTTAGGAGAGGTAGAGGAAAAAGGATGCCACACTAGGAAGAGACTCTATGGTGGGGCAACTGGACTTCTGGTCAGCTCCAGAATTGAATGGGGGCTTCTGGTTAGGACCTTTGCGGCTCTTTGAGTGTTTAAGGTTGCCGACCCCTGGACTAGAAGATCTCCAAGGTCTCTTCCAACTCTGTTATTCTCTTATTCCAAAGTATAAGAGATCATCTGTTCCCTGAAAGTCTTCTGGGTGACACTTTGTGAAATGCCTGGGACTTGGTAGCCTTAACAGTTGGGATGGTTTGTTCTTACCCAAAACGAGCTTCATCTGTTCTTTGATGTGAATCATTGAAAGAAGAGTAGAGACAAAAATGTACAGGGATAGGAAAATTGTTGGGTGGATGATTTAATTCTGTGTTAGTGATGCTTCTCCATCTCTCCCATCCCACCCCACCCCACCGCCATCAGCCTGCCTGCCTTGGCTTGCCAATTTCAGTTGCTTATCTCATTAATCTCTTTGTCATGGAAATGAGGCATTAGCAAAAGGACATTTAAGAAGGTTTTCAACCAGCTGTTTCCCTGGGGTTAGCTAGTTAATGAGTATTGCTGAGTTTACTCCAAGTCTGAAACATCTCAACTCCAATGAGAAAAGAAGAAGAAACCTTGTTGGTCTGGTTTAGATTTCTCAACAGGAGATTGTTCTATTGAGAGCATGGGATTTTGCCTAAAGCAAAATTCAAGGAAAGTCATTAGGATTAAATCTAAGAGGAACATTGAAAGAGATTCATGGAAGAGATGCGACTTTTGTTGCTTTTTTTTTAAAGATAAACTCCATCAATTCCTTTAAGTACAGGATCAAAGGGGGATGGTAGAGAGCAAATGAAGATTGATCTGAGTAAATCTGATTTCTTAATTTTAGTCTCTGTGTTTGTAACTGAGAAACATCAAACATTTCTTTTTGGAGCAGAACAGAAATACAATGAAGAGTTGGGGACTGGTTGATGCCATGAAAGCTTTTCCTTTGCCTCTATCAAGCTTTTATTTTCTTTTTTATGACCTTGTAATCCCTTTTACTGGGGTGGAATCAGGGCAACTGAATGGAGGTGAGCATTTACTGGCCAGATGCCCTTCCTGATGCCTATCAGCAGTTCGCAGCAGATATTTTCTCTTTGAGCCTTGATTGAGAATCATTTGCTGCTTACCCTTCCGAGTGGGAAGTGAGCATCTTCATCTCTAGGCCACCATGCCACTTCTATCAACCAATTTTAATAGAGTTAAATTGCCTCCTTTGCAATTTTTTTTTTCAGAATAGAATTCTTTATTGGCCGAGTATGATTGGACACACAAGGAATTTGTCTTGGTGCATACACTCTCAGTGTACATAAAAGAAACGATACATTCGTCAAGAATCATAAAGTACAACACTTAATGATAGTCATAGGGAAAGAGTCAATATAAATCGTAAGGATACCAGCAACAAGGTTACAGTCATACAGTCATAAATAAATAAATAAATAAATAAATAAATAAATAAATAAATAAATAAATAAATAAATTTCTATACTGCCCTTCTCCTGAAGGACTCAGGGTGGTGTACAGCCTATTAAAAACACAAACACAAACATCAGTTAAAAATAATTAAAATTATTACATAATTTTGGCTCATATTTAAAACCCCAAAAATTTAAAACACCTAATTTAAAAATCATTACATTGATAGCCTGGCTTGGCGGAACAGCAGGGTCTTGAGGGCACAGCAAAATACATGGAAGTCGGAGATCTCACGAATTTCCGGGGGCAGTTCATTCCACAGGGCAGGGGCTCCCACAGAGAAGGCTCTCCCCCTGGGTGTCGCCAGCCGACATAACTTGGCTGATGGCACCCTGAGGAGACCCTCTCTGTGGGAGCGAACTGGCCAGTGGGAGGCTGTTGGTGGCAGAAATCGGTCTCGAAGGTACCCGGGTCCTATGCCATGGAGCGCTTTAAAGGTGGTAACCAACACCTTGAATCACACCCAGAAGATCACTGAGAGCCAGTGCAGCTCGCGCAGGAGGGGTTGAAGGAGATGGGTGATAGGAATGATGAGAAGATTAATAGTAATGCAAACTTAGAAACTAATTTGACAGTGTTGAGGGAATTATTTGTTTAGCAGAGTGATGGCATTGGGGAAAAAAACTGTTCTTGTGTCTAGTTGTTCTGGTGTGCAATACCCTAAAGCGTTGTTTTGGGGGTAGGAGTTGAAACAGTTTATGTCCAGGCTGCGAGGGGTCTGTAAATATGTTCACAGCCCTCTTTTTGACTCGTGCAGTATACAAGTCCTCAATGGAAGGCAGGTTGGTAGCCATTGTTTTTTTCTGCAGTTCTAATTATCCTCTGAAGTCTTTTTTTATAATTTTTAAAATTTTAACTCTAAATTAATTTTAACATTTTAATAGTATAATTTGTTTTATACATCAATACTGTGCTGTGCCAGGTCCCACTTTGAATGAAATAGGTGGTCTAGAGCAGTGATGGCTAACCTTTTTGCCATCGTGTGCCAGGAGAGGGGGGGCGGGGGAGGATCGCGTGCGCACGTGCCCACGCGCATGCGTGCGCAACCCCCTCCCCCTCCGATCCTGGCACATGATGGCCTGGTAGGCCCGTTTTTCTTTCTTACCTGGCTCCAGATCCTCTCTGTGTATCTGGGAAGGGCGAAAACAGCCTTTCCCACCCCCTTGGAGGCCCTACGGAGGCTGAAAGGGCCCATTTCCCAACTCTCGGTGGGACAGGAAGTGACATTTTTTGCTGTCCCCAGACTCCAGAACCTCTCTAGGAGTCTGTAGGAGCCTCTCTAGGAGTCTGTAGGAGCCTCTCTAGGAGTCTCTGGAGGCTGGGGACAGGAAAAAAGTCACTTCCTGTCCCACTGGGAGTGGGGAAATGGGCCCTTTCAGCCTCCGTAGGGCCTCCAAGGGAGTGGGAAAGGCTGTTTTCGCCCTTCCCAGATACACAGAGAGGATCTGGAGCCAGGTAAGAAAGAAAAACGGGCCTTCCCCACCCCGACCCCAAGCCCTCCAGAGGCAGGAAACAGCCTGTTTCCCTACTTCTGGTGGGCCCAGAAGGCCCAAAAATCAGCTGGCCGGCGCACAGGCTCGCCATCACGGGTCTAGAGTATGAAATATAAATAATAAATAATGATGTGATATGGTCAGATTAGATTGTTAGTTTACATTGAACCAATCTCATTGGAGAAAATACTTTGACCTGACTTGAAGAAAAAAAGAAAAGAATTTGTTTCAGTTTGCATCTTTTTTTTAAATACTTGCATTCTCTCCACTATTGTTGATTTCCTTGCCTAGTTTTAGGCCACAAATTCAATATATTGAGCGTGTTATACTATTTCAATAAAGCAAATTGTGTTAAAAAGCCTCATGGGCAGCTGAGGAAATGCTGCATGCAGCTCAAGAAAGTAAATCCTCCTGATGGATGAGGTGAGCCATAAGCCCCGACAGAAGATGCTCCCGGAACAAATGTTCTACCGGAGACACAATTATAAAATCACACATCTAAGGAGGGGGATTTGGGGGATAGAGGAAGGAGGACGTTTGTGCACTACTGTAGAGAAAAAAAAACAGCTAAATCTGGCAAAGGTGTGTGTAAGAACTGTTAGCGGATAAAAGAGATCTTAAACAATCTCTCAGCCTGGGAATGGAGGGCACTTGAGAAAGCTTTAAGATGATTCCCCTTTGAGTCTGCTCTGTATAAGAGGGGCAAGGAGGTATTCTCAGGCAGTCTGTTATTATACCCTATAACAATGAAGAATAGTTAAAGTAGACCTCGCTGGTCCTGGCTTGACATATCCGGAAATGCTGACAGCCGATGGCTTGAAGTCCTACATTAAAAAACCCTTTAATCAAATCAGACAAACAAGCTAACAGTAAACAACAGCCTAATTAAGGAATCCAATCAAGGGACTGGAGGCTAAACCGTACAATGATGGTTGCGGGGAACTGGGAATGTCAAGTCTAATGAAGAGATGGACTAGGGTATAGTGACATGATAGCAGTCTTCCAATATTGGAGGGGCTGCCACAGAGAAGAAAGGGTTGACCTGGTCTCCAAAGCCCCTGGGGGCAGGACAAGAAGCAATGGATGGAAGCTTATCAAAAAGAGATCCAATCTAGAATTAAGGAGAAACTTCCTAACAGTGAGGACAATAAACCAGTGGAACGGCCTGCCTTCAGAAGATGTGGGTGGTTCATGACTGGAGATTTTTAAGAAGAGTTTAGACAGTCACTTATCTGAAATGGTATAGGTTCTCCGGCTTGAGCAGGGGACTGGACCTCCAAAGTACCTTCTAACTCCGTGATGGCGAACCTATGGCATGCGTTCCACAGGTGGCTCGTGGAGTCATATTAGTGGGGACGCCAGCTCAGCTCTGGGGCACATGCGCGTGCCGGCCAGCTGATTTTGGGGCCTTCTGGTCCCACCAGAAGTAGGGAAACAGGCTGTTTCCTGCCTCTGGAGGGCCTGGGGCCGGGGTGGGGAAGGCCCGTTTTTCTTTCTTACCTGGCTCCAGATCCTCTCTGTGTATCTGGGAAGGGCAAAAACAGCCTTTCCCACTCCCTTGGAGGCCCTACGGAGGCTGAAAGGGCCCATTTCCCAACTCCCGGTGGGACAGGAAGTGACTTTTTTTCTATTCCCAGCCTCCAGAGACTCCTAGAGAGGCTCCTAGAGTCTCCTAGAGAGGTTCTGGAGACTGGGGACAGCAAAAAATGTCACTTCCTGTCCCACCGAGAGTTGGGAAATGGGCCCTTTCAGCCTCCATAGGGCCTCCAAGGGAGTGGGAAAGGCTGTTTTCGCCCTTCCCAGATACACAGAGAGGATCTGGAACCAGGTAAGAAAGAAAAACGGGCCTACCAGGCCATCATGTGCCAGGAGCGGGGGGGAGGGGGTTGCACATGCATGCGCGTGGGCACGTGCGCACGTGACCCTCCCCCGCCCCCCTCTCCTGGCACGCGATGGCAAAAAGGTTAGCCATCACTGTTCTAGCTCATTCTATTCAATTCCATTCCATTCCGTATTTTATTATTCTGTTCTGTTACGTTATGTTCTAAAGGTCGGTTGGGCTGAGAGTGACTGGCCTAAGGTCGCCCAGCTGGTTTTCATGGCTAAGGTGGGACTAGAACTCACAGTCTCCTAGTCTCTAATCTGGTGTCTTAACGACTAGACCAAACAGGCCCTCTATATCCCTGGTGCTAGGAACAAATACCGTGTTTCCAGAAAAATTAAAACTCTAGCATGGATGTGTCAAACTCAGAGTGAGCAGAAACCTCAAAGATAACACAGAATAGTGTTATTCTGACAGTGAGAACAATTATCAGTGGAATGGCTTGACTCAGAAGTCATGGGTGCTCCATCCTTGGTGTCAAACAAGCTGTATTCGAGAATTGGTTTGGCAAAGGTTTTGTATGCCCTAGTTATCAATACAATGTTACCGGAGAAGTTTATATGGTGCCTGTTGTGTGCGACTTTTTATTGTTGATTGGTTGTTGATGGCTGACTATTAAGTTGTTGGCTATTATTTCTTTATGCTGCCCAGCCCTCACCTCCTAAGTACTTGATAAGCTGGTGGTAAATTAGCACTTCTGTTGACTGTTGAAGGACCTGTTTCCCAGGCTTCTATCACTTCCCTGGCTGTTTTTATGCCTGCTCGTCCAACAATTTTAATAACTTGTGTAGAAGTAACTTGTGTAGAATCTTAGTAGCTTGTGAAGAAGGCACAGAAGAGGCTGTACTTCCTGAGAATGCTCAGGAAGATAAATCTATCTCAGGATCTACTTCTGTCCTACTATTGCAGCACCATTGAGAGTGTCCTGACATATGGCATTCTTGCATAGTATGGGAGCAGCTCTGCAGTGGACATAAAAGCTCTACAGAGAATTATTAAAACTCCAGAATATCATCGGGCTCCAGCTACCAGCCCTGGACAACATCTTCGAATCTTGCTATTTGAGAAAGTTGTATAACATTCTCAGACTCTTCCCATCCTGCTTACAATCTTTTTGGGCTGTTGCCTTCTGGCAGAAGATACAGAACAATTAAAACTCGGACCACACATTTTCTAAATAGTTTTTATCCCAGAGCTATAATTGCACTCAACAATGAACTAAAGGGCCACCATCAGTGAGCTGTTGGATAGCATTACTTGGTCTGTTGTGTGGATGTTTGGGTGGTTGAGGGGCGGGGAATTTGTGGTGGGTGGGTGGGGGTGTTTGGGAATTATTATGTGTGTTGGATCTGGTCTTTGGGTGTTAAGTGAATTTCGTTGTATGCGTATACTGTGTATATACATACAATGACAATAAAGTAAATTAATTAAATTAAATTAATTTCACTGCAAAATTGAATGTATGTCCTTGTTCAATGCATATTTTTTATGATTGCTTATAGCTCCCTTGAAAGTTCTAAGAAGAGTTGCATTGTATTGCTATTTCCTGGGGGTTCAGAATGGGACTTATTAAGATCCCAGTTCATGAGCCACCAGAGCCACTTGTGGCTCAGATTTATGCACCAATTTCCTTGATTCCTTCTCATTTGTTACCAGCCTATTGTGTTTGAGCTACCATCCTTGCATTCATTTAAGAGGAAATGACCTCCCGTGTTACCACTTATTCTAACATTGGATCTGAACTAAGCACCGTGACAGGGGAGTAAAAATCACTCCTATTGGAGTATTTGTGCAGAAAGTTGAAGCTTTCATTAATAATATATTATGCAGGTGTAGGCCAATTATTCCCCCCCCCTTTTGAACTAAATTAGGAAGCTGTTGCAGATAATGGGCACAGCATTTGAAAGGTGTAGATTTAAGTTTGTAGTTTGCCAGCACTGGGGAAAGAAAGAAGAAAAAGAAAGAAAGAAAAAGAAAATATTTAACTGGTATGTGTTTGGTCCAGAAGACAAGTGTTCTCAAAGGATGCCCTATCTAAAATGTTTCAGGAATGCTGAATTAAAATGCAACTCTTATTTCTTTTTTTTCAAAAAATGGAATAGCTATCGGGGAAAAAAAAGTATTGTAAATTGTATTTGTTTACTAATAAATAACGGCAGGGGACTTCATGCTTCTTTGCTGAGCTATTGCAGTCGGTCTTCTGGGTTTCAAAAGTGATAGCTATTGGGCTGGTGTTTAATTTGCGTGTAGTCTTTATAGCAAAGTACCCATTTTTCCCCCTTTTTGCAAAGCTTGGATTGTTTACAAGTGAACCATTAAATTAGGCCCACACTTTCTAATTGATGGATTGGTGGGCTGGAAGACTCAATGCAAGTTTCAGCTGACTGAAAAGCAGGCACAATTCATTGAATTCGGAATATTTTATTTATTTACTCCGAGCCACACTGTTCCTCGGAGCGCTGCTCCACGCATCCCGGAAACAGTCTTTTCTGCAGATGAAACCAACTACAAATAAAATATGCAGGTCTCTCGCTGCGGAAATGTTGATTTAGCCAGATGCAAATTTAATGGATAGATGAATCAATCAACCAAGACTCATAGAATTAATTGATTAAAGGCCTTTAATGGAGTTATAGCCTCAATTTAAATATTGAATGCATGTATACCAGATGTTGAAGCTTGTACTCTATCAGGGCAAAACTACTATAGAAAACAGTCCAAGCATGGAGGCTTTTAATGATTCCAGTGCTAACACCTGATTGAATTGGCTCCAAGTATTTGCAAGCATTTCCCTTTCCCAGTGAAAAGGGAAGGATTTTGTTCTGCTACGTTTGCCAGGAATAAAATACATCTTTTATGAATTTGGAATGGAAGAGAAGTTACAATCACCATGTATCATTTGGTACTTTTTTCCCCCTTTTAGAAAAGCCAACATATCCATGCAAATTCTTCCTTCTACTGCTATCCATATTCTCTTCCTCATTAATACAGGCAGTCCTTGACTTACAACAGTTCATTTATTCACCACTTGCTGATAACCTGGTGTTGCCCGGGTATTTATTTATCCCAATCCTGTATGAGACAGGAAGAGTATCTTCACCCTGAGCCCTGATTTCAGTGAGAATTAAATTAGTTAAAAATGTTTTCCCTGTGGCCCCTGAAGCGTCAAGTAAAATGATACTTGATGTTTTACTAGCTGATCCATGATCATTCGGTATGCTTTTGTCCATGATATATGCACTAAAATGCTCGACATTGTAGTTCTTTTCTCGTATGTAATCTGCGTGAAGTACATTGTGTACAATTCTGCAGGATATAAGAAGGAAAGTTTAATGAAAAATAAAATATGGAAACGATAGAGAAGAACAAGCTGAAGGCCTTGACATGAAAGAGAAATCTTCAAGGTGAACTCCCTGGATAATTTACTGTACTGGCTGATGCAATTTTGGATTTTTTTCAAAGGAACTTTTAATATTAATATTGTTTTAAAGCAGACCTATCCAGGGATGGGCTGTTGGGGGTTCGCAGGGGTTCGGGAGAACCTCTAGCTAAGATTCTGTGCAGTTTGGAGAACCCCCAAATCCCACTCCTGGCTGGCCCTGCCCACCCCACCCCTCCCAGGAGTCCCCATGCATCCCATTTTGGATGCAGGTAACTGAAGGGCATGTGCGGAGGCTCAGGGAGGATGAAAAACGGGCCTATTGGAAGTTCAGGAAGACCAGAAATAGGCCCGTTTCTGGCCTCTAGAGGGCCTCCGGAGCCT
This sequence comes from Pantherophis guttatus, assembly GCF_029531705.1. Next base: position 9,359,556 of record NW_026844077.1, on the reverse strand, counting down.
GGGGAGGCTGTTTTCGCCGTCCCAGAGTCTCAAGAAAAGCCTCCGGAGCCCAGGGAGGGCAAAAATGCCTCCCCCCCCAGCCATGGTGCAGGAGGCTAACTAGGCCATGCCCACCATGCCCACACCCACCCAGCAACCCCTTGCTGAAATTTTTGAAGCCCAGCCCTGGACCTATCACTATTTTTTTTTTTAACAGCAGTGGCGTTTCCAAATTCTCCTTTTGCATTAGTCAGTATTTATTGAATACCGACCAGAATTTAGTATAAGAATTGTGGACCTTGTGTAACAAAGTCCTTTGTGTTGACATGAATGAAAGATGACCTTTTATGGGAGAGACTTATCTGCTAAAATACAGGATGAAAGAAACAAAAGAAAAAAAAATCAGTTCAACATTTGATGTCTTGTCTGTTTATTCTCTTATTGCTTTTAAGCATGTAAAGCTTTACTGAAAGGTTTAGATTTTCCACTGTATAGTATAATAAAGGTAAAGGTTCTCCTCGTACATATGTGCTAGTTGTTCCCGACTCTAGGGGGCGGTGCTCATCTCCGTTTCAAAGCCGAAGAGCCAACGCTGTCCGAAGACGTCTCTGTGGTCATGTGGCCAGCATGACTAAACGCCAAAGGCACACAGAACGCTGTTACTTTCCCACCAAAGGTGGTCCCTATTTTTCTACTTGCATTTTTACGTGCTTTCGAACTGCTAGCTTGGCAGAAGCTGGGACAAGTAACGGGAGCTCACCCCGTTACGCGGCACTAGGGATTCGAACCGCTGAACTGCTGACCTTTCGATTGAGAAGATCAGCGTCTTAGCCACTGGGCCACCATGTCCCTATGTATTAGTGTAGTAAATAATTTTATTTCTATTTATTTTATAAGGCTAAATAATTTCCAAATGTATATTTGGACCAATGTCGAGGAGAACTAATATCATAGGCAGGGGAAGGAAGGCAATGTGTCCTTAAAATGTTGGCATCTATGATTTTCTGGTCGATTTTCTGTTATGGAAAGGAGGGAGAACTATTCATGTTTAATGTGAATTCACATTTGTGTGTAAACATGTTTAATTTCATATTTTTAAACCAATACGACTCAATACTTGTACTCCATATTTTGTTCTCCATATTTTGAAGTGCAGCATGATTATAAATGCTTATTAGGAAAAATGCACTTTATTAAGGAAAAAAGTACATACAGGCATATTTGGAGAAATGTCAAAAATGTTTGAGGGTATCTCCTTTAACAAAAACAAATCTAAAATTCAGGAAAATGAGTTTGATTAGCAAATTTACAGGAACTGTAAGCAAACTTACAGGAACTGTAATTGGCAGTTCCTTTCTATGGCAAATGGACATGGATTTATTGGTGAGTTCCTTGTTTTCCTCCAGATAGTCTACTATGTGCATTTATCTTGCCCACACAAGGCTTCTATGTGACACGGAGTGAAGGCTTCCTTCTCACACACTGAGTACAAAGAGATTCTGTATTCAGCTAAAGAGACAGATTCCTATAAGCAGAAACTATTCTGAGCTCTCAGGATAGGGATGTTCAACTCGATGGGTTCACAAGTCCCATGCATCTTTTAGCAGCCAATGGTCGAAAATCTGCACAGTGGCCAAAACAAGAAGTTTCATTCAAGATCTGCATCCTTTGAAAGTTCCTAAATGCAAGAATGCCCATGATGTTCAACTCTCATGCGAGAGCTATGCCTGAATAATACATTGGGACTAGACCAGTGGTGGAATGCTGTGGGTTTAACAACTGGTTCGGTGAATATGCACTTTGCGTGTGCCTAAGACACTTGTGCACAGCGCTGAAAATGGTGCATTTAGAAGCTCAGCTGCTTACCTTCCAAGTCAGCAATGGTAAGTAGAACAGCGAGGTGTGTGTGTGTGTGTGTGTGTGGTGGTGGGGGGAGAAATCAGCTGTGCCACGTGATTGAGATGAGCTACAAAGCAGGAAATAAAGGACGGGATAGAGCGGGGGCGGGTGGGCAGGGCCAACTGCTCATCGGCGCTACCAGTTCTCCCGAACCGGTCTGAACCGGCTGAATTCCACCTCTGAACTAGACAAGGGTGAAGAGAGAGAGATTTGACCAAATTCATGAGCCTCATGCAATTCTACCAAGTCCTGTTTTGCAATCTACACAGAGCTCCTACAGTTCTACAGAAATCCATTTTGTTTACTTTTCAACACGGTGTCTTTTTCAGTTTCTTTATAGGAAAACGAGGTGTCAAATTGGAGCACGGTATTTCTGGTGGAGGATTGATTGATGATATGCCATCAAGTCATTTGCACTCCTAGAGACCCTATAGATTTTCCCCAGGACCCTCTATCCCAACGTATTTTCTTAAGTGTCTCAGTGATGCGCTCATTTTGAACCATAACTGAGTTCATCCACTTGACTGCTGAAAAGGCATCAATACTATTTCTATCTTGTTTCTTCAAAGTCCAAAGTTCCATAAGGTGGCACAGGGAATACTATGGTTTCCAAAGTTGTGATCATTGTAGATTGAGATACATCACAACATTTGACTATCTTTTTCAAATCTTTCAGGGTGCCCCAAAGACGGTTTTTCAAAAGGCAACTGGACTTCCTTTTTCCTAGAAGATGTTTCACTTCTCAACCAAGCAGCTGAAGAAGAACTGAAGAAGCTTCTTGGATGAGAAGCAAAACATCTTCTAGGAAAAACGAAGTCCAGTTGCCTTTTGAAAAAGCACCTTTGGGATAAACATGACCTGGATGACTGACAATCTCCATAGACAAACCTTCTACGGTTTTACCAAATGCTAGTCTGTAGTGCAGGGGTCAGCAACCTGTGGTTCTGGAGCCACATGTGGCTCTTTCACCCCTCTGCTGCGGCTCCCTGTCACTCAAAATATGCGTCACAACCGCCAATGTGTGACACCCACCAGCATATGATTTATTGAGCTTTTCAACCCCTGGTAGGCCAGCCATGGATAAATCCAAGAAAAGAAAAGTTTCAGAAGAAAACAGAATCTTTAATTCAACTATATATGCTAGTTTTGTGGCCGCTCAAGAAATAGTCAGGCACGGGAAGGGTTTTGTGGCTCCCGGTGTTTTCTTTTCTGTAGGAAACGGGTCCAAATGGCTCTTTGAGTGTTTAAGTTTGCAAACTCCTGCTGTAGTGTATTTCTTGAATGTTGGTTCCTTTACTGTTGATGGTTGATCCTAAGAAGCAGAAGCTATACACCACTTAGATGTCTTCATTGTCAAATTATGTAACATTTCTACTTCATTCTTATTTGTGTTGAAACAACTCCTAATGATCAAAACCTAGTGTCTGGTATATGACTTAGTATCGTTTGTGGTGGAGGGACTAAATTACAATGTCAATGGGTATATCATTGGAAGACCCTGTTGTGGCTCCATTACCTGAGCCTGTGTCATCGGCAGGAGAGGACTCCGAGAGTGAAGGAGAGGAGTTGGCAAGGCCACCCTCTCCAGGACCCTCCTCTCTGGCAATGCCTTCGGTGTCTGCCGAAGGGCAAGAGATAGGGCTGGGGCCAAGCACGTCCACACAGCCACAGATGGACAGTGATGAGGGTAATGAGTCTTGGCTGGATCCATGCCAGCGTCGCAGAAATAAGCGCGCGCAACAGAAGAAAAGGCGTGCCAGAGATTAGGCTGAGTCACTGGACCACACCCCACAAGGTATAAAAGGGAGCGTGGTGGCCAGTCAAACTTTGTGACGAACAAAGCTGAAAGCTTCCACGCCATTCTGCATTGCCGGACTTTTGCTATAGATTTTGCTGGATTATCTCTGGACTTGGTTGACTCTGTAATTATTGAGCTGTTTCTTTTGATGTACCAGGAGTGGAGAGAAGTTATCTCTCTTCTTCGTAAGTAATAAACTCTTGGCAGGCAGCCACTAGGTTGTTGCCAAGTTCCATTATCATAAGGAAAAGGATTTTGCTGGCTGGTTTGGTCTTTAACTCTTGAACGTCTGTTGGTGTGTGTGCATGTGGGACGGGGACAGAACAGACCCAAAGGTTCAGGTTAGCGAGATATCCTCCTGGAAAACGTCTATCTAAGTGTTCACCATGGCTTGATATTACATTATCACTCACTCACTCACTCAATCAATCAATCAATCAATCAATCAATGACAAATACAAAACTCAATTAGGGGATTGGAGGCTAAAATATATATAAAGAACGGTTGCAGGAATTGGGTTTGTCTAGTCTAGTGAAAAGAAGGACTAGGGCAGTTGTGGGTTTCTACCGGTTCGCCCCGGTTCGGGCAAACCAGTAGTGGTGGTGGCAGAAGGCTCTACCCACTTGCCCGGACGTCATCACAGATGCTCTGCACATATGCAGAAGTGCCATGTGCGAGCAAAGCCAGCGCACGCACATGCACGCTCACAGTTCCAAACCGGTAGCGGACTGGACTAGGGGTGACATAATAGCAGTCTTTAAATATCTAAAGGACTACCGCAAAGAAGAAGGGGGGGGGTCAACCTATTCTCTAAAGCAACCCTGGAAGCCATCTTTTCTTTTGAATCTTCAGGGCTGCCACACTTAGGCTACGGGAAACAGGGAGGTGAGTTTGCATGGAGTTGGTAGAAGTATTTAGCCATAATAGAATCCCTTGGGAGTTGGGCGGCATAGAAATGCGACATAATAAATAAATAAAATAAAACAACATTCTTTTCTCTGGGAGTCAACGACGTTCAGCCTGCACCTGGAGTGGTGTGACTGGGAGGCATCTCCAGTTGGGATGGTGGGTTAATTGGACCATGTGATGAACATGTGGTGCAGAGGAAGGGAATTTGACTTTCCTTTGGGTGGGGAAAACCTGGGAGCTTTCAGATTCGGGTATTTATTTTTATTTTATTTTTATTTATTTTTTTTATTTTTATATGCCGCCCTTCTCCGGAGACTCAGGGCGGCTTACAATGCATTAAGCAATAACCTTCATACTTTTGTATATTTTATACAAAGTCAGCTTATTGCCCCCACAAACTGGGTCCTCAATTTACCCACCTTAGAAAGGATGGAAGGCTGAGTCGACCTTGAGCCTGGTGAGAATTGAACTCGCAGTAATTGCAGGCAGCTGGATGTTAAATGGTGCCTTAGTAGGAGGCATTAGCCTCCTATGCCACTCAGGCTATTCCCAGATGAGCCAATATAACATCTCTAATAAAATGGAACTTTGAGGAACTGCTGGTCTTGGAATCTTCATTGATTGGGGGTGTTTCTTGGAACCCTGACCTTAACCCGAATCTGACACAAGGAAGGACAAAAAACAATGGATAGAAACTAATCAAGAAGTAACCTAGAACTAAGGAGAAATTTCCTAACCAGTGAAATGCTGAGGACTCTGTCACATGTTTGCTAAACCTTTTTTGGCTGGCTTTCCACTTTAAAAAGAATTTCACTGAGCAAGAACAATTAACCAGTGGAACATCTTGTAGGTGCTCCACCACTGGAGGCTTTTAAGAAGAGATTGGACAATCATTTGTCTGGAATGGTATAGTCAGGGGTGGGATTGACAAAATTTAGCAACCGGTTCTCTGCCTGTTTGCTGGGTGGGCGTGGCCATGGAGGCGTGGCCTACTTGGCCTCCTGCACCATGGCAGTGTGTGTGTTTTCACCCTCCCCAGGCTCTGGAAGCTTTTCTCGAGCCTCCAGGAGGGCAAAAACAGCCTCCCCTGGGCTCTGGAAGCCCTCCGGAGGCCAGAAACGGGCCCGTTTCTGGACTTCCGGTACTTCTGGTAGGCCCATTTTTTGCCCTCCCAGAGCCTCCATGCAGGCCATGCACTTACCTCACATCCACATCCTGGGAGGAGCAGGGCAGGGTGTGCAGAGTCAGCCAGTCCTTGCAACTATCAGTTCAGTGAACTAGATGTAAAATTAACATCCGGTTTGCCCAAACTGGTCTGAACCAGCTGAATCCCATCCCTGGGTATAGTGTCCCCTGCTTGAGTAGAGGGTTGGACTAGAATACCTCCAAGGTCCTTGCCAACTCTGTTATTTTGTATTATATATTCTAACCCATACAGATATATATATATATATATATATAATATTTCTCAGTCTAGCTTACAGTCCAGACAGTTTCTCATTCAAGTACTCGTCAGGTCTGATCATGCTTGCTTTCCAAATCCAGACAACTTCAGCCAGGTATTGTGCATTAAAGAAGAGCTAATCCTACATAATTCATGAGGACATGGAGATCCAGCCCACCGTGGGAAAAAAAAAAGCAATGCTAGCAAATGTTATGAGAATAAATAATTTGAAATCCTAATGCTTCAAAGGCTTTTCATGTTGTTTTTCCACCGTGCTAATGGATATCCAGAACATGATTTGTTTTTAGTATCTAACTTGTCACGTTTAATTCAGTAAACTGGAAATGTAAACCTTTATCGTTTTCTCTTCCTCATTTCCGTTGTTGGCATGGGTTGAAATATTCATGCTCTGTAGTCTTGAGTAAATAATTGATAGTGCTGTATTTTAAGTCTGGTTTGGGTCTCTCTTTCAAACCAGGCTTCAGTTTTCTCTCTTCTCTTGATTCCTAGATTCATTTCTTCCTAAAATAAAGTGGAATTCAAGCAGACAAGTTGCCTAGGATCACCACAGAATTTTTTTTAAATTTTTATTTGGAAAAAAAATCTAAAGTGAAAGTGGATGGAGGGACCCAGGGAATTACAAAATTGCTTGCTCTTTGCTCAGGGTTTTGTTTGTGCAGTTGATTAACTTTTGTAGATCCCAAATAAAAGAGAACTTACTTTCCATCGCAGCCTATGCTTAATCAGCATTCCAGTCAGTAGAGGGTTCCACTTATTTTCTGGGCATGCGCAGAGCGTCCATAATGACGTCTGGGCAGGAGGGAGGAGCCTCCCGTCACCACCACTACCGGTAGAAACCCACCACTGATTCCAGTCAAGGAAACATTACATCTTAGTCTCCATCATTATGATATCTACAGTAGTTGAACTGTGCATAGCGTGTTTCCCCGAAAATAAGACCCTGTCTTTTATTTTTTTTTGAACCCCGAAATAAGCGCTTGACCTTATTTTCGGGGAGGTCTTATTTTGGGGCACATGGAGCAAGACGGGGCTCCTCTTGCAGTCTTACCTGATTTCCAGCTCTGTCTCCTTAACCCCAACCAGAGGAAATGGCGGGGACCAGCTGCACGTGCGGTTAAATATTTTTGGGGAGGGCTGATTTTCAGAGGGTGGCTTATTTTAGCACATGCGCTCAAAATATGTTATCAAAGTATGTTATCACAACTACCTTCTTGTTTTTTGTCTTCTCTTTCATCCAATTTCACTTCTTTATTTTTTCTTCTTGTTTTCCATCTCCATTCTTCCTTGCATATTTCCCTTCCTCTCTGCGTGCATGCTTCATTCTTCTTTACCACCCCAAATTTCTACTCACTGACAATGGTTCACTAAGCTTCCCGCTGTGAGACTAGCCTAAAGCTGCTGTGCCAAAAAATGAACGAAACACATAAGCAGGGTAGACAAAGAACTAGGAATCTTATCTAAAAGATCGGGAGATGGACAAAAAGGAACTAAGTCATTAAGGAAACACAGTAAAAATATCATCTGAACCAGACAAAAGAAGTTGGGCTTTGGGCACATGGGAAATCCCTCCCCAAGTCCCATCAACAGCGACCTGACTTGTAAATCAACAAAGCAAGAATAGCTGCCAATCTTGTCAATCAACAAAGCAAAGCAAGCAAGGATTTGGGGGATAAAAAGGGATCCTGAAGCCCACCCACTTGTTCAATTGTCTTGGTGCCTTCCATCCCTCTGGCTAGTGCATGCCAGCCAGTGGTGGGATTCGAATATTTTTACTACTGTACTGGTTCTGTGGGTGTGGCTTGGTGGGTGTGGCATGGGTTGGTGGGCGTGGCAGGGGAAGAATACTGTAAAATCTTCATTCCCACCCCACTCCAGGGGAAGGATACTGCAAAATCCCCATTTCCTCCCCACTCAGGGGAAGGATACTGTAAAATCTTCATTCCCACCCCATTCCAGGGGAAGGATACTGTAAAATCTCCATTCCCACCCCACTCCAGGGGAAGGTTACTGCAAAATCTCCATTTCCTCCTGATCAGCTGGGAATAGATAGGGTCGGGGCCAGTCAGAGATGGTATTTGGTACTACCAATAGCCTCCCACCGGCCAGTACGCTCCCATAGAGAGGGGCTCCTCCGGGTGCCATCGGCCAAACAATGTTGACTGGCGGCCCCCCAGGGGGAGAGCCTTCTTTGTGGGGGCACCTACTATCTGGAACGAGCTCCCCCCAGAGATACGGAGGATCCTGGATCTGCGCACCTTCCGCCGCGCTCTAAAGACCTTTTTATTTCACCAGGCCAGCCTGGCCTAACTTTCTCCCTCTTTTTAAACAATTTTAATAATTTTAATATTTTTAATACTCAAAGTTTAAATTTGTTTTAAATTGATTGGGGTTTTAATTTGTCTGGGCCAAACTATTTAATTCGATTTTATTTCTGCTTTTTAAATTTTGTATGTATGTATTTTATTGTTGGCTGTTCACCGCCCTGAGTCCTTCGGGAGTAGGGCGGTATATAAATCAAATAAAAGTAAAGTAAAGTAAAGTAAAGTATTTACCAGTTCTCTGAACTACTCAAAATTTCCGCTACCGATTCTCCAGAACTGGTCAGAACCTGCTGAATAGCACATCTGCTGCCAGCCTTGTTGAGAAGGTTGCGAGTAAGTTTAGTTTAGTTTAGTTTAGTTTAGTTTATTTGATTTGTATACCGCCCTACTCCCGAAGGACTCAGGGCGGTGAACAGCCAAACAATAAAATACATAGATACAAAAAATTTAAAAAACAGATAAAATCAAATTAAATCATTTTGGCCCAGACAGATTAAAACACCCCAATAATTTAAAAACAGATTAAAATTTACATATTTAAAAAAGGGAAGAGATTAGGCCAAGCCCGCCTGATGGAATAAAAAGGTCTTCACAGTGCGGCGGAAGGTGCGCGGATCCGGGATCCTCCGTATCTCCGGGGGTAAGTGTGGATTGCTGTGCATCTCTGTGTGAGAAAGAAGAAACGCACATCGTAACCAGTAAAGTTTTGCTGTTACATTAAATTTACTAGGTCTCTCTGTATTCTAAAGAATTGGTTGTGTCTCAGTGTTCTGTTGAAGTCTGAGTGTGGCTATTTTCAAGGTTGTGAGGGCGTGCGTGAATGACCCTAAGACAGACCTGGGGATTGATCTTTATCTCAATATTCCTCGGCTAACGTGACTTGACCATTTCTCTCCTAGACCATGGAGATTGGGGGAATGAGTCATCAAATAGAACGAGAATGTGTCACTCCATTAATTCAGGGAGAGGCAGAGGATCTTGATGCCAACAAAAATTCAGTGGGCTCTTGACAATGACATCCATCATGGCACTTGGCAATGGAGAATCCTTCCAAACAGCAAACATTGGTTGGCTAAAGGTTTATTTGACAACGTATGTGCATTTGTGAAAATTGTGTACAGAAGTCTACATTAGTCCGTTTGTACTTTCTAAAGATATATTTACATTTTAAAAGCCCGAAACAAGGACATTTATGTAAAAGGAAAGCCCTTTGAGATATTGTGCATTAAAACGCTAGACTAGTTTGAATGGTGTTCACAACCATGTCTTTTAGAGGAATCTGAATAAAGGAAGTTCTCCATACTAAGGAAAGTTATGAATGACCGTTTTGCTCTTCTATTTTATTTTTACTAAATTGATCTTATTTGCAGTAAAGTAAAGAGTGCAGAGAAGAACAACAAAAGATTATTGAGGGGCTGAAGGTTAAAACGTATGAAGAACAGTTGCAAGAATCTAGTCTAGTGAAAAGAAGGACTAGGGGGTAACATGATAGCAGTGTTTCAATATTTGCAGGATTCCCACAAAGAAGAGAGGTCAACCCAAGGGGTGAAATCCAGCAGGTTCTGACAGGTTCTGGAGAACCGGGAGCGGAAATTTTGAGCAGTTCAGAGAACCGGCAAATACCACCTCTGGCTGGCCCCAGAGTGGAGTGGGAATGGAGATTTTGCAATATCTTTCCCCCAGGAGTGGGGAGGGAATGGGGATTTTGCAGTATCCTTCCCCTGGAGTTGGGTGGGAATGGAGATTTTGCAGTATCCTTTCCCTGCTATGCCCACCAAGCCACGGTCACCAAGCCATGCCATGCCCACCAAGCCACGTCCACAGAACCGGTAGTAAAAAAAATTAGATTTCACCACTGGGTCAACCTATTTTCCAAAACACCAGAAGGCAAGACAAGAAGCAATGCATGGAAACTAATTAAGGAGAGAAGCAACCTAGAAATAAGGAGAAATTTCTTGATCGGAAGAACAATCAACCAATGGAACAGCTTGCCTTCAGAAGTTGTGTATGGTCCAACACTGGAAGCTTTGAAGAAGAGACTGGACAACCACTTGTGTAAAATAGTATAGGGCCGTGATGGTGAACCTATGGCACGCGTGCCACAGGTGGCACGCGGAGCCATATTAGTGGGCACGCCAGCTCAGCTCTAGGGCGCATGAGCGCACTGGCCAGCTGATTTTCGGGCCTTCTGGGCCCACCAGAAGTAGGGAAACAGGCTGTTTCCTGCCTCTGGAGGGCCTGGGGACAGGATGGAGAAGGACCATTTTTCTTTCTTACTTGGCTCCAGATCCTCTCTGTGTATCTGGGATGGGTGAAAACAGCCTTTCCCACTCCCTTGGAGGCCCTACGGAGGCTGAAAGGGCCCATTTCCCGACTCCTGGTGGGACAGGAAGTGACGTTTTTTCCTGTCCTCAGCCTCCAGAAACTCCTAGAGAGGCTCCTAGAGACTCCTAGAGAGGCTCCTAGAGACTCCTGGAGGCTGGGGACAGCAAAAAATGTCACTTCCTGTCCCACCGAGAGTTGGGCCTACCAGGCCATCATATGCCAGGAACGGGGGGGGAGGGGGTTGCGCACGCATGCGCGTGGGCACGTGCGCGCGCGACCCTCCCCCGCCCCCCCTCTCCTGGCACGCTATGGCAAAAAGGTTAGCCATCATTGGTATAGGGTGTCCTGCTTGAGCAGGGAGCTGGACTAGAAGACCTCCAGGGTCCCTGACAACTCTGTTATTCTGTATTCTGTAAAGCAAAATAGCATTTTTCAATTTCCTAGTCTCTCCTACAGTCCAGTCATTCCCTTCAGGTGGCCCACTATTCAAGTGTATCTTTGCTCAAACCTCTGAGGTCCAGATAAAGTCAGCATGATGTTACCACCTGCTATAGTAGTGTTGGCGAACCTTTTCAGCACTGAGTGCTGAAACGGGAGCACGCATGTAATATTTGTAATAATAAATAAATAAAACCTGGACTCTTTGGGAGGACATTTGAATCATAACATCTGTTTCTTTGATGTTGTATATCACATTTTTAAAAATGATTTTTAATATTTTTTTATTTTATTTTTTTAAAAAAATTAAAAATATATTTATTTTGTTTATTTATTTTATTTATTGGTTCGATTTATATGCCGCCCTTCTCTGGAGACTCAGGGTGGCTTACAATGCGTTAAGCAAGAGCCTTCATACTTTTGTATATACCTGCTTAGTAGGGCTTTCGCCCTCCCCCCCAAAGCGGTGTTCTTTTTTATACAAAGTCAGCTTATTGCCCCCACAATCCGGGTCCTCATTTTACCTACCTCGAAAGGATGGAAGGCTGAGTCAACCTTGAGCCTGGTGAGAATTGAACTCGCAGTAATTGCAGGCAGCTGGTGCTACTTAACAGCACTTTAGTCTGCTGCGCCACCAAGGCTCTGTCAAAAAATATTTATATTTTTTAAAATATTTTCTATATTTTTGCTCTATGGTATTTGAAAGCTGCAGAGAGTATGTTGAATGAAATCTGATAAATATATGCATTTGTGTGTGTGTATGTAGATATAGATCTACATATAATCTTGGGATGAATTAAGCAGATGGATAACATCTTACAAAACCCTTATGGTTATCTACTTCTATAATCAACTTCTTTTTTCAGGTAATTGAATAGTAGATGGACCTATTGATCCCCATATCATCTGGCGGTGTTGAATGAAATTTCATCAAGGTGGCTAATATAGATGGTTCTAATTTTGTTTTTTGTTTTTTTAATGTTTTCAGTGTACTTTCTTTTAAATAGCTCCTAGATTTGATTTCCCACTGCTTTTTCAAACCCACTCTAGGAATAAGACGTGTAAATATAACAAATGTAAACAAATTACATCATATCTAATTGGGCACATTCTCTCTTTTCCTCTCATTAAAGCCAAGAAAACTGCAGTGACTTTACACCTTGCATCTGTGAAAAATCTAGCGATAGGCTCCTTGGCCAGGCTGGAAATGACAGAAAGTAAAGAGAGATCTATTTTTAGCCATTCAACAATGATAAGTCTAATGCCACAGAGATGGTATCTCTGTTTCTCTGATTTTCATAGAACATAGCATAATGGAGTTGGAAGGGACCTTGAAGGTCTTCTAGTCCAACTCCCTGCTCAAGCAGAATTTATACTTTTCAGACAAATTGTTGTCCAGTCTCTTTTTGAAAGCGTCCAGTGGTGGAGCCCCCACAACTTCTGAAAGCAAGTTGTTCCATGGGTTGATTGCTCTAACTGTTAGGAATTTCCTCCTTAGTTCTAGGTTGCTTCTCTCCCTGATTAGTTTCCATCCATTGTTTCTTGCTTTTTGGTGCTTTGGAAAATAGTTTCACCTTCTCATCTTTATAGGAGCCCCTCAAATACTGGAACACTATTATCACATGGATAATATGTACGGATATTACAGATATCTGTACGGATCTGGATGGGGAGGAACAGACTCAGGCTCAACCGATCTAAGACCGAGTGGCTGTGGTTTCCGACATCCCGATATAGTCAGTTGGTGCCATCACTGACTATTGGGGGCGAGTCATTGGCCCCCACGGAGAGAGCTCGCAACTTGGGGGTCCTCCTGGACTCACAGCTGTCTTTAGAAGAGCACTTGACGGCTGTGGCCGGGAGGGCGTTTTATCAGGTTCGCCTGATTCGCCAGTTGCGTCCCTTTCTGGATCGGGACTCGTTAAATACAGTCACTCATGCCCTCGTCACTTCCCGCCTGGACTACTGCAATGCTCTCTACATGGGGCTCCCCTTGAGGAGCACCCGGAGGCTCCAGCTGGTCCAGAATGCGGCCGCGTGGGTGGTTATGGGAGCAACGGGGTGCTCCCATGTGACCCCCTCCTGCGTGAGCTGCACTGGCTCCCGGTGGTCTTCCGGGTGCGCTTCAAGGTTTTGGTTACCACCTTTAGAGCGCTCCATGGCTTAGGACCAGGATATCTACGAGACCGCCTTCTGCCACCAATGGCCTCTCACCGACCAGTATGCTCCCATAGAGAGGGGCTCCTCAGGGTGCCGTCGGCCAAACAATGTCGACTGGCGGCCCCCAGGGGGAGAGCCTTCTCTGTGGGGGCACCCGCCATCTGGAACGAGCTCCCCCCAGAGATACGGAGGATCCTGGACCTGCACGCTTTCTGCCGTGCCATCAAAACATTTCTTTTCCAGCAGGCTGGCCTGGCCTAACCTCTCTTTTAAACTTTTTTAAATTTTTAAATTTTTTAAATTTTAAATTTGTCTTATGAATTGGGGTGTTTTAAATTTCGTTTTTCGGGCCAATTATTTAATTGTATTTTAATGGTTTTTTAACATTTGTATTATATGTATTTTATTTGACTGTTCACCTCCCTGAGTCCTTCAGGAGTAGGGCGGTATACAAATTTAAATAATAATAATAATAATAATAATAATAATAATAATAATAATAATAATAATAATAATATCTCCTGTTAGGTGTTTTGTGCCATGGCAGTTTCTTAAAAGGCCACCAGATGGGAGCCAAGAGGCACCTTTGATCCCACTGGTGGGTCAAGGGGCTCCGGCCCCTGCAGCCCCATTGGGGAGAGTTAATAGCCCTCCGACCCCTTCACATCCATTGGTAACAGAGGGTCCAAGGGCCCCCATAAGAACCCCTGTACAGGGGCTGCTCTTTGGCTCTTGTTCTAACTTCCTACGGGACTGAACCATGGGCTCAATCCAGGTGTGGATGCCTCCATGCCAGGGAACTCATTTTACCTACTTTATTCCTAAATAAAGATTTAACTTGATTGTATCCTTGCGTGCTGACTTTTCTTGGAAGCGCCCTCAACGAACCATCAATCTTGGTTAGATCTCTCACATCTCCTGGGTTTCTGTGAGTTTCAGGGAAGCTCTAGGGATTTTAAATCAGGAATGATCTGTATGCAAAACACCCTTTTTGCTATTAAGTATTGGTAATACAGAGATTGCAGTAGAGGTATGTAGCTCATGCCAGAAAGAAAAAATGGGGCATCTTATGTGTTTACAGGAATAGGAGTGATTGCTTTCAGAGGATTATAAGATAAAGGTAAAGGTAAAGGTTCCCCTCACACATATGTGCTAGTCGTTCCTGACTCTAGGGGGCGGTGCTCATCTCCGTTTCAAAGCCAAAGAGCCACTGCTGTCCAAAGATGTCTCGGTGGTCATGTGGCCAGCCTAACTACATGGCTCAGTGGCTAAGACGCTGAGCTTGTTGGTCAGAAAGGTCGGCAGTTTGGTGGTTCGAATCCCTAGTACAGGTCTCCTGCGTGAGATGGGGGTTGGACTAGATGACCTCCAAGGTCCCTTCCAACTCTGTTACTCTTAAAGAATGACTAAACACCAAAGGCGCACGGAACACTGTTATCTTCCCACCAAAGGTGGTCCCTATTTTTCTACTTGCATTTTTTACGTGCTTTCGAACTGCTAGGTTGGCAGAAGCTGGAACAAGTAATGGGAGCTCACCCTGTCACGCGGCACTAGGGATTCGAACCGCTGAACTGCCGACCTTTCGATTGACAATCTCAGCATCTTAGCCACCGAGCCACCGTGTCCTTGATTGTAAGCTAGAGAATGAGAATAGGGACAACATTTTATATCTCCACAATATAGAAAAAGATGATGAGACTCTGTAAAGAGTGCAGAGAAGAGCAACAAAGATGATTAGGGGACTGGAGGCTAAAACATATAAAGAATGTTTGTTGGAATTGGGTATATCTAGGTATGTCTAGTTTAATGAAAAGAAGGACGAGGGGAGACATTATAGCAGTGTTCCAATATCTCAGGGGTTGCCACAAAGAAGAGGGAGTCAAGCTATTTTCCAAAGCACCTGAAGGCAAGATAGGAAGCAATGGATGGAAACTAATCAAGGAGAGAAGCAACCTGGAACTAAGGAGAAATTTACTGATAGTTAGAACAATTAATTGGTGGAATGGCTTGACTTTAGAAGTTGTGGGTGCTCCATCACTGGAGGTTTTTAAAAAGGGTTCAGACAATCATTTGTTAGACATGGTGTAGGATCTCCTGCTTGAGCAGAGGGTTGGACTAGAAGACCTCCAAGGTCCTGCCCAACTCTGTTATTCTGTTGCATACTTCAGCAAATATCTTCCTTGAAACAGCTTAAAATCCTGATTAGTACCTGGTTGGTTGACCTCCAAGAGGAATCAGAATATAAGCACAAGTAGGGACTTGAAAATCATCTCGAAGAGAAGCAGAGGAGAGTACTTCCATACTGCTGTCAAGAAGCCTGCTAGATGTGACCATGAAGTCGTCTGAGCTTGAGGTCATCTCAAAGACACTTTCCATTTAATTCTCCGAAAGACCCTGTGGCATGTGATAGATAAGCCTGAGCAGAGAACCCAATCTGTGCTTCCGGAAAAGCATGGATTGATTGTTGCAATCTTTCTGTGGCAGTTTGGAAAAAGACACAAGCAATTGTACTAACCGCCCAGCGATTTGGGATGAAAATGGAACAAATACTTCACAGTAGCATTTTGGTGGTGGCTGGCCAAGAAAGCATCCTTTCCCCAAAAGCTTCTCTAATTGCCTGGCAGGATGAAAGATTTGCTGAGCTACTTGGACTCATCTTGAATGGCAGTGAATCCTGCCTTTATTGCAGCCACATCACTCAAAGGGTTGTAAAAGGCGCGTGTTAGCCCTCCTATCGCTCCTTCGATTCCAAGGCAGAATATCGCGGTAGCCTTCAGGCTGCATCGGAATTTAACATGAAACCTACGGAGTGAGCCGCTGTCTCCATTTCATCGTTCGATATCAGACCACGTTTCTTTTTTTTAAAAAAATAATGTTGAACTCTGTGTTAAGATATTTAAATTTGGTAGCTGGAGCAGTGGGGTTGTGGAGTGAGCCCGAACACACAGTTGTGGTTGATTAGTTGGAGAATGCTGGTTCCTGCGTGAGGCAATCTTGGCTGCTGTGGGTGTGGAGAGGGAGTTTCCCTCTTTTCCCGCCTTTTTTCTTCAGTGAAATCCGTGTTCTGTGTGATTTACCTCATGATGCTCCAGTTTGCCTGACTATCTTTGTTTGCTGTATATATTGATGTAAAATATATTTATCTATATAAAACTATAAGTTTGTGTCAGTGTCTCTGACACCATTTGGACACCTTCTGCATAATTTCCCTGACACTATGTTGGGGCCCTAATTCTTCACTTGGACCTATTTTCTCCCTCACTGTAGCTAGTTTCTGAGTCTACTATAGGGACAGAAAAAATAGAGGTGGGAAGCCTAAGGGTAAAAATGGCCTTCACTGGGGAGAAAAGTAAGGTTCTACTTTTAGGCAAGAAAAGCCAAATGCACAGGTATCAAATAGATGTTACCTGGCTCAATAGCAGCAACTGTGAGAAGGATCTAGGTGTCCTAATACTTAAGTATGAGCCAACAGTGTGCTGCAACTGCCAGAAAAGCTAACACAGTCCTAGACTGCATTAATAAAAGGATAGAATCAGGGGTGAAATCCAGCAGGTTCTGGAAGGTTCTGGAGAACTGGTAGTGGAAATTTTGAGCGGTTCGGAGAATTGGTAGTGGAAATTTTAAGTAGTTTGGAGAACCAGCAAATACCACTTCTAGCTAGCCCCAGAGTAGGGTGGGAATGGAGAGTTTGCAGTACCCTTCCCCTGCACGCCCACCAAGCCACACCATGCCCACCAAGCCACGCCCACAGAACCGGTATTAAAAAATTTGGATCTCACCACTGGATAGAATCCAGATCATGTGAAGTGTTAGTACCATTGCCTTGGTAAGACCCCACTTGATGGTGATCTTAGAATATTACTTCCAGTTTTGGTTACCATGATATCACAAAGATGTGGAAACTCTACAAAGAGTGCAGAGAAGAGTAACAAAGATGATTAGGGGACTGGAGGCTAAAACATATGAAGAACAGTTGCAGGAATTGGGTATGACTGGTTTAATGAAAAGAAGGACTATGAGTGATATGATAGCAGTCTTCCGATATCTAAGGGGATGCCATAAAGAAGAAGGGGTCAACCTATTCAACTTATTCTACAAAGCCTCTGAAGGCAGAACAAGAAGCAATGGATGGAAACTAATCAAGGAGAGAAACAATCTAAAACTAAGGAGAAATTTCCTGAAAGAGGAATTAATCAGTGGAACAACTTGCGAGGTTGTGGGTATTGTGGGTTGAAAACATCCTGGAAGAGATTGGGCAAGAATTTGTCTGAAATGGTATAGGGGTTTGGACCTATCCAAGATCCCTTCCAACTGTGTTATTTTGTTATGCAACCTTAATGCAGAAGTTAGCTTACCAGATGCCCTCCATATCTTGGATTACATCTCTCAGCCTATTGGTCTTGCTCAGGAGTCAGCAACCTGTGGCTCCGGAGCCACATGCGGCTCTTTGGGCCCTCTGCTGTGGCTTCCTATCGGGTGATTCCACCACTGGCTGGCCCAACCCATCACCCTCCCCTCCCAGTCACTCCTTGCCTTGCCTGAGAAGGTAAGGGTGATGGCGGAGGATGGAGAAGCGGCCAGGGCAGAGACAGAGAGATACAGAGAGAGGGAGAGGGAGAGAGAGATACAGAGAGAGAGGAAGAGA
Organism: Pantherophis guttatus; assembly: GCF_029531705.1. Next base: position 9,341,616 of record NW_026844077.1, on the reverse strand, counting down.
GAGAGAGAGACATAGAGAGATACAGAGAAAGAGGGAGAGAGGGAGGGAGAGAGGGAGGGGAGAGAGAGTTATGTCAAAAGGGTTTTGTGGTTCCTGGTGTTTTTTAACAACTGATTCTCTGCCCTAATGACCGGCTGGATAGGCGTGGCTGGGTGGGGGTGTCATGTGACTGGTGGAAGTGAGCAACATTGAGTTGGCCACGCCCACCCACATTTTGTGGCTCCTGGTGTTTTCTTTTCTGCGGGAAATGGGTCCAAATGGCTCTTGGAGTTTGCTTAAGGTTGCAGACCCCTGGTCTTGCTTCTTGGGACGAATGAGAGCTGGAATCTAACACCTCTGAAGAGCTAGTCCATTTAATGATTGCCTTGAAAGAAAAAGAGGCAAATTGGTAATTATTGCAAAAGCATTAGGTTGGAAGTATCCTCTGAGTTTAATCGAATTTAAGCCACTGCTTAGTGTAGAAGTCTAAATTAGTGCATCTCCCACAGATTAATGTCTGGCGGAAGGGAACTTAAATTCTGCTTAGTGCCATTATTTCCTGCAATAGTGTTAATTTATAGAGGGTGCTATATGGGTCAAATATCGTATTGCTTAATTCCTCTGCACGCATGCGTGTGTGTGTGCACACATAAACACACACACTGAACGTGGCACATCTGGTTTCTCTTTCAGCTGGCAATTTTTCATTCTTTCTGGAAAATTACCTTGCATTCTTTGTACATTGTAGGTAGGTAGCCCTTGACTTATGACCACAATTGAGCCCAAACTTTCTGTTGATAAGTGAGGCATTTCTTTAAATGAATTTTGCCCCATTTTATGATCTTTCTTTTATGATCTTTGAGCACATGAGTTCTGTCCAATGGGGAAACAAAACAACCATTTCATGAACGCATGGCACAACATAGGAGAACAAACACATCAGGTCTAGATTCATCAGTCCATCTGCATTTAAAAGACACAGGCCACTCTTTTGAAGACAACAAAGTCCATATTTTGGACAGAGAAGACCACTGGCTTGAAAGAGGGGTTAAAAAGATCATTTATGTAAAAATTGAACAGCCCTCTCACAACAGAGGGGGAGGGATACGACATCATCTATCTCCAATCTACAACACAGTCCTTTCAACAGTTCCAAGAAGGCTCCACACTCATTTGCACCACTTAGGTGACTCCAGGTGGCCTCAATGACTCTCTAAAAGAATGCAAATGACCAGCTGTCTGCTAGGAGCACCAATCCTTCCGTTCCCCCACCATCCAGTCAGAGCTGAAGAAGCTTCTTGGGTGAGAAGCAAAACGTCTTCAAAAGAAAAACCAGAAAGTCCAGTTGCCTCTTGAAAAAAAAGCCCCTTTGGGAGTTTCTTTCCAGAGTTGTTAAGTGAATCACTGCAGTTGTTAAATTAGTAACACAGTTGTTAAGTGAATCTGGCTTCCCCGTTGACCTTGCTTGTCAGAAGATCGCAAAAGGTGATCACATGACCCTGGGACACTGCAACCGTCATAAATATGAGGGATCTGGGAGTCTTAGTGGACAATCAGCTAAATAGGAGCCAGCAGTGTGCAGCGGCAGCTAAAAAAGCCAATGCAATCCTAAATTGCATTAACAGAGGGATCCAATCAAGATCAAGTGAGGTACTAATACCACTCTATAAGCCTATAAAACACCTAGAGTACTGCATCCAATTTTGGTCACCATACTATAAAAAGGATGTTGAGACTCTAGAAAGAGTACAGAGAAGAGCAACGAGGATGATTAGGGGACTGGAGGCTAAAACATACGATGAACGGTTGCAGAAATTGGGCATGGCTAGTCTAGTGAAGAGAAGGACCAGGGGAGACATGATAGCAGTCTTCCAATCTTTGAGGGCTGCCACAGAGAGGAGGCAGTCAAGCTGTTTTCCAAAGCACCCGAAGGCCAGACAAGGATTAATGGCTGGAAACTGACCAAGGAGAGATTCAACCTAGAAATGAGGAGCAACTTTCTGACAGTGAGAACAATTCAACCAATGGAACAGAAGTTGCCTTCGGAAGTTCTGGGAGCTTCATCACTTGAGACTTTCAAGAAAAGATTGGACTGCCATATGTCAGAAAGCGTGTAGGATCTCCTGCTTGAGTGGGGGGTTGGACTAGATGACCTACAAGGTCCCTTCCAACTCTGTTAATCTGTTATCTATTATGAGTCAGTTTCCAAGAGTCTGAATTTTGATCATGTGACCATGGGGATGTTACAATGGTCATAAGGGTGAAAAACTGTCCTAAGTCACTTTTGTTCAGTGCCATTTGAACAGTCAGTAAACAAGCTGTTGAAAGACAAGGACTACCTGTATTCTAATTATTTGCTGCCCACCTATGTTTTCCCCTCAAGAGATACACCAGTTATTTCTAAAGCTGCATATCAAGGAATGCCTGTTTGTGCATCGATTTGAAACATGTGAGTTATAGAAGTCTGCAATGAATTACATATTAAAATATTTTTTTCTACCCATGCTTGGCTTTTCTTGCTCTTTTAGACATTGTATGGCTGTACGAAGCAGTAAAAAAAAAAAACTGACCTTGTTAAACTCTTGAAGAGATTTGAAACAAAATAGATTGGATAAATTATTAGAATCTAAAGAAGGGAAATTAATTTCGAAAATTTACAAATACTTTCTTGAATACGATTTGGCAGAAGAATTAGTGAAAGGGCAGATGATAGCGTGGGCGAGAAACATTGGGCACAGCATACAGTTAGAAGAATGGGAAAGAGTGTGGGAAACTAAGTACAGCATGACAAAATCGGTAGCCTGCAAAGAAAATCATTATAAGATGTGGTATCGATGGCATCTGGCCCCCGCAAGACTAACGAAAATGTACCCAAATGTAGATTCGACCTGTTGGAAGTGCAGAAAAACACAGGGAACCTTCTACCACACTTGGTGGCTTTGCCCGGTCATTAAGAAATACTGGAACAAGGTAAGGATATGGATAAGAGAAATTACAGATTGTGAAATTGAATTAGAACCTGAGATTTTTCTATTGGGCATGATCAAAAAGAACATCCGAAATGACATAAAATACCTAATGCTTCATATAATCACAGCGGCAAAATTAGCACTAGCACAATTTTGGAAAAGCGATCGACTGCCAACGGACCAGGAATTAATACAAAAAATATATACATGCGCAGAAATGGACAGATTAACTTTAGAGTTACAGGATAAGGAGGACTCTAAATATTATGAAACATGGAATAGATGGTACCAATGGATAAACCAGAGGAAAGGAAATGGGTAGAGATGAAATTTAGAAGAAATTAATATAACAAAAAAACAGCACTGTCAGAGGGATAGAATATGGAATATTTTATTGTATATATGTATATATGTACATATAATACACATAATATATTTATATAGAATAATGGAAATTAGTCAATAGGTGAAGTTTATGTACTGTATATGTAAATTTGTTTCTCGATTGAGAGAAACCTGTATGTTTTTAAATGTTTTTTTAATAATAAAGTTTAATTTAAAAAAAAAATAAAAAAAATAAACTCTTGAAGAGCTCAATCAAATGGAACACTTTTTCTCAGTGGCATCTTCAGGAGGGGATTGAAATCTGCAATATGGTGGATGGAACATCCTGATGAACTGAGCTTTGGTCCTGCCATCATCCTGCTGAATTCAACCTCCTCCATCCCCTGTAAATTCTGGTGGATTCCCCCCTCTCCCCCACGCCACCTCTTCTTTGCAAACTTCTCTCTTTCCAAGTTCCACCAGCAGTGCATATATCATGAAACTTGCTTTAGCAATAGCAGACTTACCGTATTTTTCAGAGTATAAAACACACCTTTTTCCCCCCTAAAAGGGGGTGAAAATTTGGGTGCATCTTATACACCGAATGTAGCCCCACCCACCCACTGGTCCCCACCCTTTGGCCTCTGCCTCCCAGCAATTTACCTCCTTGCAGCAAGCAGCAAGAAGAAACAGCCCGTTTCAGCTTCAGCACAGCCTAATTAGCACAAGTTGATTGTCTGTTGGATCGTCCTCCCGACTCTCAGCTGTCTCCAGCTGCAGGGATTGCCGTTGCCTATTGCTGCGTGGGCCTCTGCTGCTTGCTGCAAGGAGGTAAATTGCTGGGAGCAGATTTTCTTTTTCTTGTGCTAATCAAGCTATGCTGAAAATGAAAATGAAAGTAAAGCAGGCTGTTTGCTGTTTGCTGCAACAAGGCAAAATTGCTCAGAGGCAGAGGGAGATTTCTTTTTCTTCTTTTCCTCACCAAAAAAGGTAGGTGCGTTTTATAATCTGGAGCATTTTATACTCCAAAAAATACGATATATATTGCTTCACAGTGCTTTACAGCTCTCTCTAAACAGTTTACAGAGTCAGCATGTTGCCCCCAATAATCTAAATCCTCATTTTATTGACTTCACAGGATGGAAAGCTGAGTCAGCCTTGAGCCTGGTGAGATTCGAACTGCTGAACTACTGGCAGCTGACAGCCAGCAGAAGTAGCCTGCAGTACTGCACTCTAACCACTGAGCCACCAAGGCTCATTTAGGCTTCCAAAATAAGAGATTAACAGAGATGGAAGGGACAAAGAGCTCTTCAATCTCTTCGCAAAACCCTCCAGTGACAAGTTCTGAAGGTAAGGTGTGCCACTAATTAATTGTTCTTATCAACAGGAAATTTCTCCTTCGTTCTAGGTTGGGTATAATCATTTTGAGGGCCTGATAGGGAATCATAGTCTCGTCCAGTGAAAAATTGTGAAATACAATTTTTTTTACTACTGGTTCTGTGGGCGTGGCGTGCGTGGTGGGTGTGGTGTAGCTTGGTGGGTGTGGCTTGGTGGGTGTGGCAGGGGAATGATACTGCAAAATCTCCATTCTCTCCCCACTGCTGGGGAAGGATATTGGAAAATCTCCATTCCTGCCCCACTCCAGGGGAAGGATACTGCAAAATCCTCATTCCCTCCCAACTCCTGGGGGAAGGATATTGCAAAATCTCCATTCCCGCCCCACTCCAGGGGAAGGATACTGCAAAATCCCCATTGCCTCCCCACTCCTGGGAGAAGGATACTGCAAAATCCCCATTCCCTCCCCACTCCTGGAGGAAAGATACTGCAAAATCCCCATTCCCACCCCACTCCAGGGGGAAGGATACTGCAAAATCCCCATTCCCACCCCACTCCAAGGATGGATACTGCAAAATCCCCATTCCCACCCCACTCCTGGGGAAAGGATGTTGCAAAATCTCCATTCCCTCCCCACTCCAGGGGAAGATTATTCAAAATTCCCCATCCCCTCCCCCCTCCGGGGGGAACACTATTGCAAAATCTCCATTCCCTCCCCACTCCTGGGGGAAAGATATTGCAGAATCTCCATTCCCACCCCACTCTGGGGCCAGCCAGAGGTGGTATTTGCCGGTTCTCCGAACTACTCAAAATTTCCGCTGCCGGTTCTCTAGAACCGGTCAGAACCTGCTGGATTTCACGCCTGGTCTAGTCTGTTGGATGTAGTTTTTTTCTTATCACTTAAGTGAACAGCCTCCTTGGCAATTCATTGTGGGAGACCCATAGGAAAAGTCAGAAGAAAATTTCCACCACAACTACCTGAACGATAAATTGGATTCAAAATTGAAAGCAATCCAGTCACTGAGATTGCTGTAACTTACATCACGTTCTCTTCAATAAATCTTGCGAAGAGAAAAATTCTAAAAAGGATTTCTGCTTTCTTGTGGAAAAGGGCTGCCAAAATCTTGGCATCAGGTGCTTTCTTTTTCTTTGTATGATTGTAATATGTGAGTTGAGACAGATTGTCCTGGGACACCAGTATGTCATTATTGTGCTATTAATGTTACATTCTATTCTTTGTTGTGGGTTCTTCTTTTCTTATTCTCTTGGTTCTTCTAATCCCATGTTTACTACCTAGAACAGGGATCTGCAACCTTAAGCACTCAAAGAGCCATTTGGACCCATTTCCCACAGAAAAGAAAACTCCGGGAGCCACAAAACATGGGTGGGCGTGGCCAACTTGGTGTCACTCACTTCCACCAGTCACATGACCCCCCTAGCCACGCCTACCCAGCCAGTCATTAGGGCAGAGAACCAGTTGTTAAAAAACACTGGGAGCCACAACCTTTTGACATATCTCTCTCTCCCCTCCCTCCCTCCCCCCCTCTCTCCCTCTCTCTCTGTATCTCTCTATGTCTCTCTCCCTCTTCCTCTCTCTGTATCTCTCTATATCTCTCTCCCTCTCCCTCTCTCTGTATCTCTCTATGTCTCTCTCCCTCTCCCTCTCTCTGTATCTCTCTATGTCTCTCTCCCTCTCCCTCTCTCTGTATCTCTCTATATCTCTCTCCCTCTCCCTCTCTCTGTATCTCTCTATATCTCTCTCCCTCTCCCTCTCCCTCTCTCTGTATCTCTCTATGTCTCTCTCCCTCTCCCTCTCTCTGTATCTCTCTATGTCTCTGTCCTGGCTGCTTCTCCATCCCCCGCCATCACCCTTACCTTCTCAGGCCAGGCGAGGAGTGACTGGGAGGGGAGGGTGAGGGGCGGGGCCAGCCAGTGGTAGGATTGCCCAACAGAGAGCCACAGCAGAGGGCCCAAAGAGCCGCATGTAGCTCCGGAGCCGCAGGTTGCTGACCCCTGACCTAGAAGATGAGCAGCTCTTTAAACCTCATTTTTAAAAAATAATAAGCACAGAAGCATAACAATCACTGGAAATCTTGCAACAGTTGTAAGTTTAGGATTAGCTGCAATATTTTTTTTTTAGCTTTTTAACAACAACACCTGATCAGAGCTTCCTGGATTCTTGTGTGCCTGTTAATTATTCAAGCAGGTTGTATGTGTGTTGAGAGTTCAAATGAGAAGATACTGACAGGTAACAAGGTTTACAGGCTTGGAATAATTTGAAACAAGTGTTCCTGTTCCAGCAACCTTCATGTTTTCATTCTTTGTTCTCATCCATAAAATATTATCTATACAGTAAACTACAGATGGCACACCTGTGGTGATGTCATCAAAGCAGCACAACCTTTACCACGCTCAGGGTAAGTCACAACACTTGCATCATGACACACGACACATCTTTAGTTGTCCATCCTCATCTGAAGACTCCCATGCTTCTACAAGGAAATAGAAAGTGCTGGAGAAGTATGAACTCAAGGTCCAATGTGTTGTGTCAAGCATGAACAACCAGACCCACACGCGTAGAGTTCAAACTAACTACTTTAGTGTTCTCTGCCCATAATATAGGAATCTTCCCAGACTGGCAGTTTTCACCTGAGAAAGACCTGAGAAAGTTCAATGGCATTCAGAGAGGTCAGATCTTGCTCTTGTTGTGACCAAGGCTTACTGAGTCGTTACAAGACACAATTAGTCCCCCCAAAAGCCTATTTTATTGTAACAGCTGAGAATTCTGTTCATTCCCAGCTGAGTCCCAGTTAGTTGCAACAAAAGTCCTTCGGAAGAAGTCCTTCGGGATAATCACCAACCTTTATCTTCTTTGACACCCTGCCAAAGGCCTTACTTGGCAAAGCCCCATGGAGTTCAGAAACAAACAAGAGATGCTGACTGGAAACAGAGTTAGCAACATTGCTTTCCTGCAAAAGGCCCAAGTGCCTTAGTTTCTCTTTTAAGCCTTATGGGAGGGGCCAATCATCTCCTGGCCTTACTCCCGAGTCGTCCCTTTTGCTTTAACTGCTCTTGCCTCCTGGCAGCTCTATGCATGCGTGCACTGGGAACAGGCTCCTCCTGTTCCTCTGCCACTCTGCTGTCCAACTCTGGGGGCTCTGGAGTCCGTGCGTCGCTCCCAGATGGCCTTGGCCCCATTTTTGCCTCTGACGCAGAGCCCTCGTCCGAGCCTTCCCCAGCCTCCAGGACTGGCCCATGTTCCTCCCCAGCCTCCTCACTGTCCAACTGCGCTGCCAGCTCCTCAGGCTGCTGACAACAGCTCTCTTGTGTTCACATAGTGAGTCTAGGCTAATTCCCTACTTGATCCCTCCTCCCAACTGGGACAGTTGCTCTCCAACACGCTGGTAGATAACATGCAAGGATTCTTCTTGAACTGCCAACCTGTCAGAATGAAGATATTTTACTAGTAAAAAGAACATCTGTGCACTGATTTCTACCAGTCTTTTTAGCATAATTTCTTACATTTTATCACCGTGTAATTCTTGGGCTGACTATCCAGGACAAGCTGCATATGATTAGGCAATCACCTAGCCCCTTCCATTCATTGCTTTCTCTGACTCTGTGATCAGATTTGCCTATCTATCCTCTAAGCAATCAAGGTTAAGGAACAGACAGATTATTTATTGCCCATCAATCAAACCATCTTTCTCCAGCTCAGTGAATTCAGTGACATTCTCAAGATGTCATGATTTTATTCTAGAAATAGATATGGGAGGAGGAAAAATATTCTACAGACTGGAAGACCTGATCATAGGATTTTTCCTTATAAGTTACAGGAAAGTATTAAGAACGTCTTGTGAATTCTGATACTGAATGAGCAGGTCTAAATTTTACAAAGCAAAGCATGAATCCATGTATAGTCATTCACGATTTTTTCCCCCTTTCTGAAATGGCTAATAACTATATTGGTGGAGCACAACATTTTGTTTTGTTTCCCAAACAAAATACAAAATACATTTCAAAGAAAACAAATGTGCATAATATATATACATGGGAACAAGATGGAAACTAAGTCATGCACACAGAGACAACTATCAGTTGCAAACGAAATTGTCAGGCTCCAAAAATCAAGAAAGACACACAGAGTTACTTCAAAGTAGTTTTCTTTATTATTCCTCACCTATAGACAGAATCTTGCCAAACTAAAGCAACTACCATATTTTTTGGAGTATAAGATGCTCTGGAGTATAAGACGCACATTAGTTTTTGGGGAGGAAAACAAGAAAAAAAATTCTGCCTACCATCAACCAGGCTGTTTGGTATTTGCTGCAAGGATGCTAGCCAGATGAATACGGTATTCATCTGGCTAGCATCCTTGCAGCAAATACCAAACAGCCTGGTCAGCTTCAGCACATTATCACAACCTGATTCAGCACAAGCAGCTGATTGGCGGGTGGATCGGCCTCCCAGAATATCCCCAATCAGCTGTTCCAGGCTGCAGGGATTACCACAGACCATCGCTGTCTCTGTGCCTCGTGTTTTTGGGCTCTGAACGCTCTGTTTTAGTCCCATTCCAGGCTGCGGGGATTGCCACAGCACATTGTCACTGATCGTTGCCTCCGTGTGTCGCGTTTTCGGCCTCCACATGCCCCGTTTTTGACCTCCTTGCATCTTGTTTTTGGGCGGTTCCAGGCAGCAGAGATTTTGGCACAGAGATAAAAAATGTGAAACACAGAGGCGGCGATGTGCTGTGGTGATCCCCGCAGCCTGGAACAGGTCTAAAACAGTATGCGGAGGCTGAAAATGCAACGTGCAGAGGCCAAAAATGGCCAAAGGGTGGAGGCCAGCAGGTGGGCAGGGCGACATTCGGTGTATAAGACACACCCAAATTTTCACCCTCTTTTGAGGGGGGGAAGTGTGTCTTATATTCTGAAAAGTACAGTACTTGCAAGATATACTCTGAGAACTGCTATGGAGAAGCTGTCTTAATCAGGGGTGGGTTCTAAAATTTTTTACTACCAGTTCTGTGGGCGTGACTTATTTTGTGGGTGTGGCTTGATGGTCACGTGACAATTATTTAGGATTTAGCAGAGGTACTGGTCTACCAGGCTTTTAACTGCTTATAGAGCTGTACCGATCTACCCATTTATTTTTGCAGGCACTGGTCTACTCATGTATTGTTACAGGCACTGGTCTACCCATTTATTTTTGCAGGCACTGATCTACTCATGTATTTTTGCAGGCACTGATCTACTCATTTATTTTTGCAGGCACTGATCTACTCATGTATTTTTGCAGGCACTGGTCTACCCATTTATTTTTGCAGGCACTGATCTACTCATGTATTTTTGCAGGCACTGGTCTACCCATTTATTTTTGCAGGCACTGATCTACTCATGTATTTTTGCAGGCACTGGTCTACCCATTTATTTTTGCAGGCACTGATCTACTCATGTATTTTTGCAGGCACTGGTCTACTCATTTGTTTTCTTTTACCACTGATCAGCCGTAGGGCAGCCCTTTGAAGCCCTGCAGCAAGAGTTTAAACATTTTTTTCCCTCTAGCCATCAGCTTGGACTCAGGAGGCAGCAATAGATTGGGGATGGGGCCAAATAAAAGGTAAGAATAACACGGGGGTGGGGGTGGGCGTGGGCGTGGGGGTGCAGTGGGGCGGGGGGGCAGAAGCGGTTCGATCACGTCATGTCGTCACTGCTACCGGCTCGGGAGAACCGGGCCGAACCGGGAGGAACCCACCACTGGTCTTAACCCTCTTCCTCCCAACCAAACTATAAAAACTTTGCTGTCTCTTGGCTCTCTGGAATGCAGCCCATCCCTCCTGGAAATCCAGACTACATTCCACTACAAAAATACTGTTTACAGTAACAAATTTTTTTTAAAAGAGGTTTGTGCAATGGACAGAGAAGCACTGAAAGCAATTTCTTCCTGCATCATGAAAGCAGTCACAGCAATGAAAAGGCTAGCTTTGAAGTTGTGCCTGGGCACGTCTGCCCATATGTGTAGGCACAGCAACATCAAGCATGGAGGCAATTCAGAAAGCAGGCTTCGCCTGAAGCATCTTCAAAATGGAATATCCTTTTGAAACCTTGCACAACCCTAGAAACAAACACAGCGTCACAACAATTGGAGAAAACGGAGAAGAAAAACATCCAGAAATGCATCAGACTTATTTACATTTTGGTTTTGTTTTTTGTTTTTTACCCAAAGACTCATTAGCCCAGGAGAAAACTGAGCTTACTGCAGACACCATACGGCTCCCTGCCCAGAATATGCAAATAAAACAATTACTTTGCAATTTGATATGGTAAATGAGATTTGGCTTTGGAGATAATGGCCAGGGATGGCAAACCACGCTCCTTTGAAAGGAGGATACAATTTCTGAAGGGGCGAAATATTTCATTTCTTTTTACAAGAATTGCAAAAGAATGTCCCGAAGGAATAATGTACGCACACAGAGACAGACAGACAGACACACACACACACACACTGCAGATTACACACAGGGACTTGCATTTTTGTTCTGCAATGCCTGCTGTAGCTCATCCTTGTTTTTATTTGCTGCTGGAAAGAAACAAAGAGAGGTGATGGCAAGGGGCTCTCCTCATAAAACTGGCTTTGTTTCAGACTGCTAAAAGCCATGATTTGATGTGACAGTTCAGCTTCCCTGGCTCTTTACAAGACGCCAAGAAATCTATCAAAGTATTACAGGTGTGCTCCCTTCGCACGTCAAAAATTCCCCTGCAGCCACGCGCATGATGGTATGTTCTCAACAATATGAAGATGTTACTCTAGTTTTCCATCATGCCTGACAAAGGAAAGGGAGGGGAAAATGTTATCGTTCTGCAGCAGCCTGACCTGGAAAATGTTAGCAGATGTCAATGAAAGTGGTAGATAGGCATAGAGGAAGTAAAGAACTTCATAGATTTGGATATTAGGAGGGGAAAACAATACAGACAAATTAACTGGTAAGCATTCCCTGTTGTGTTTCAAGTGTGCAATTTAGAATAGAATAGAATAGAATAGAAAAAGAATAGAATAGAATAGAATAGAAATAGAATAGAATAGAATAGAATAGAATAGAATAGAATAGAATAGAATTCTTTATTGGCCAAGTGTTGGCCAAGAGGCCAAGAGCCTTGGTAGTACAGTGGTAGTACAGTGGTCTAAAGCACCCTGTTATTAAGACCAGCTGCCTGCAATTACTGCAGGTTCGAATCTCGCCAGGCTCAAGGTTGACTCAGCCTTCCATCCTTTCTAAGGTAGGTAAATTAAGGACCCAGTTGTGGGGGCAATAAGCTGACTTTGTATAAATATATAAAAGGATGAAGGCTGTTGCTTAGCACATTGTAAGCCGCCCTGAGTCTCCGGAGAAGGGCGGCATATAAATCAAATTTTTTTAAAAAAGTGTGATTGGACACACGAGGAATTAGACTTGGTGCATACGCTCTCAGTGTACATAAAAGAAAAGATACATTTATCAAGTATCATAAGGTACAACACTTAATGATAGTCATAAGGAACAAATAAGCTATCAAATCCTATTAAGAAACAGTCAATATAAATCGTAAGGATACCAGCAAAAAGGTTACAGTCATACAGTCATAAGTGGGAGGAGATGGGTGATAGGAACGATGAGAAGATTAATAGTAATGCAGACTTACATTTGACAGTGTTGTGGGAATTAGTTGTTAAGCAGAGCGATGGCATGCAGGAAAAAACTGTTCTTGTGTCTAGTTGTTGTGATGTGCAGTGCTCTATAGCATCGTTTTGAGGGTAGGAGTTGAAACAGTTTATGTCCAAGATCCGAGGGGTCTATAAATATTTTCCCAGCCCTCTTTTTGACTCGTGCAGTACACAGATCCTCAATGGAAGGCAGGTTGTTAGCCATTGTTTTTTCTGCACTTCTAATTTACAAATTGAACTAGTCTGTGACTTATTATTTACAGGGAATTTGTAACAGGATCATAATTATGGAAGAAGAAGGAAAGAAGGTCACCTCTAGAGAAGATCATTGTCAACCTTGAAGCTGACCTGACCAAGGCCTTGTTGGTATACTGGAGCTGAGGGATAGGGAGGGGGGAATAGAAATATCTGGGGTTTGTAGCCAAAACAAAATACTTTCTCCTGGGAACCAAGGACAGGTGGCCTGAGAGAGCAATGTCACCAGGCAACTGGACGGGACCTTGATTGGTCCATGTGACTGATTGTTTGAGAAAGGAGAGAAACTTTTACTTTTAATTAGGTGAAAACTGCGGGAATATTCAGAGTCGGTTTTCACCAGCCTGTGCCAATATTATATGTCCAATAAAACTATTCTTTGAGGAACCTACTTGCCTCAGGGTTCTGTTTGCTATGGACATAATACTTGGAACCTTGACATCATGAAGATTGACCTTGTCCAGAATTGGAAGTTGAGCAGATCCAGCTTTATGGAATCATGGAATTTATAGAATCAATCATAGAATCAGAAGGTTGGAAGAGATCTTGGAGGGTTTTCTATTCCAATGCCCCACCCAAGGCAGGAGTCCTTACATCATCTTTGATAAATGGTTGCCCAATCTTATGAGGATTGGATGTAGGATCTAAGATGTCCAGAAAATCCCAGGATTATAGACTAGGCTGGGAAATTATAAATATTTCAGAGGAAAACAATAGCTAATAATTTCTTCATTAACTGCATGGATGTGTCCTTGAAGTTCCTCAATATTGTGCCTGACCCAAGGGAAAGTTTATTTTCATTTTTTCCTAAACACCTCTTTTTTAAAAAAAAAAATTATAATGATCACTTGACCATTTGAGATAGCAAATGAATGATGGGAATAACAAGTAAAAATAAGTGAAACTTCTCAAATTCTATCCAATATTTAATTATACCACTTTTTCGCATCCAGGCAGCAGACATCCTCCACAGAGCAAATGTATCACTTTCAAATTCTGTGAAAAGTAGTGTAAATATAAACCAGCGTTCAGTCTATATCCCTGATATAGAAACCTATGTTCTTGTAGTTTCGCCAAGCTTCCACTGATAACTCAGTCCACTGATTCTTTGAATTTGGAAGATTGAGGCCCAATAAGAGGCACCAATGTTGCCTATCATTCAAAGAAGAAAAGCACGAAAACAATTATGGAAAAACTAGAATAGGCCCATCAAAGAAAAAAAAATCCGAAAAAAATCCTCAGTCCAAAAAATAAAAAAAATCCCAGCCACCAATGTCTAGGGGAAAAATGATGGGGAGATGGGTCAAAAAAGATGGCAGTTATGGAAGTTTGATCAAACCTCAGTTCTTAACAGAATAACAGAGTTGGAAGGGACATTGGAGATCTTCTAGTCCAGCCCCCTGCTCAGGCAGGAAACCCTCTATCATTTCAGACAAACGGTTGTCCAATCTCTTTTTAAAAACCTCCAATGTTGGAGCACCCACAACTTCTGGAGGGCAAATAGTTCCACTGATAAATTGTACTTCACCATTAGGAAATTAGTTCTAGGTTGCTTCTCTCCTTGATTAGTTTCCATCCGTTGCTTCTTCTCCTGCCTTCAGGTGCTTTGGAGAATAGCTTGACTCCCTCTTATTTGTGGCAGCCCCTCAAATATTGAAACATTGCTACATGTCAACACCCCCCCTCCCCAGTCCTTCTTTTCATTAAACTAGACATACTCAGTTCCAGCAACCGTTCTTTATACGTATTGTTAGGATATGGTTTGAGCCTAACAAGTTGTCCAGGCAATATACGTATGTGTTCTGTGACTTTAATATGAATATGTATTGTGCGACTTTAAGGCTTTACTGCTGAATCATTATAATGCCGAGTCATGCTGTAATTAGGTAATGACTGGTTGTAACGTATTTAAGCAAGGTATTGTAACGTGTTCAGTTGCTGCTATGATATGCTGCCGTTGTGTATGAAGCTGATGTGATATGCTACCAGAGTATGATAAGCTATCATAGTGTGAGGAGTGCTATCCATTGTGCTATCATCGTTGGATGGATCTGCTACCATCGTGGTTTGTGAACCAGAGTGAGTTTGTTATTCTAACCAACTACTGTTTGTGTGGTAAGAAGTTTTTGTATCACTGGACTGATTTAACTGGCAAAGACTTGGATTGATTTAAAGACTATGAGATTGTTTTTTCACTATAAAGTAAACTTTTGATAAACCAGTTTGCACATCTCTTATTCATTGCTCTCAGCAACGTTTCTCTGTGCTCTACACTCTGCTGGTTGGTAACACAACACCAATATCCTTAACACGTTTTAGTTCTTTATATGTTTTGTATGCATGTAGAACATTGTGCCATGTACAAAGGAGTGGAGATCTGATCAGGCTGGTGGAACTGCCCTCTGGGTCCTGTAGATGCTGGTGATACATCCTATGATTGACCTGTGGTTCCATCTCTCTGTATAATCAGCCTTCCATCACCCTAAGGCAGGGGTCGGCAACCTTAAACACTCAAAAAGCCACAAAAGTCCTAACCAGAAGCTTCCCTGTTCACTTCTGAAGCCAACTGGAAGTCCAGTTCCCCCACCATAGCATCTCCTCCTAGCGTGGCATCCTTCTTCCTCTGCCGGCTGAAAGTCTGGTTCCCCCACCATAGAGTCTCCTCCTGTCCTGCGCGGCGTCCCTTTTCCTCTACCTCTCCTAACCGAAAGCTCTATCAATTGTGGAGCTGACTGGTGACAGGGAGCCGCAGCAGAGTGATGAAAGAGCCACATGTGGCTCCAGAGCCGCAGGTTGCTGACCCCTGCCCCAAGGAATATAGCTGCTCCATCATTTGGTACTAAACTGAACAAACAAAAGAAACCACATATAAAAATGGTGTGTTTCCTGAAGTTAAACCTGAGACTTTCTTCTTAAAAATGAGTTTCACTTATTGTCATTTATACTCATTCATTCATTCATTCATTCATTCTCCGAGATAAAGGTAATAAGGAATAAAACCCTGATTGTCCTGAAAAAGGGAAGATGGATGGGAAAGGGAAAAGGGAAGACAGTCTCCTTATTGTCATGGGACACACACACACACACACACACACACACACACACACACACACCCAACACACACACACCCATACCCACACCCACCCACCCACCGACACGTATACATGTACTATTGTGCTTACTTTTGAATTACTCAGCAAATTAACACTTCCAGCTTATTGCACTCGGTGAGATTTCAAGCCAATTAAGCCCAAAGTTAAATCGATGCTAACATACTTTGGGATTGATCTACAACATTGCAAAGGCCTCGTGTGGTTGCAAAACAGCAGGACTGGGTCTGAATGAAAATGGGGGGGGGGGAAGAAATACCTTGAAAGGTGACACCTTTCCTCCCCACACCCCCCTCAGTCAATCTTCCTTATTTTATGGGGAGGGGGGAAACTTGCTTTATTCTTTCACTGTTTTCAAATTAGGGGAATACATACAATACATTTGCATAATTTGCCTCCCTCTGTGTCTATGTATGTGTGTGTGTGAGTGAGTCAGTGGGTGTGCATGTGTATGTGTGAAAGAGAGGGGTGGGAGTACACATACACACATTTATTCTTGTTATCTCATGAATATAAAGCTATGTAAGAGCCATGGTGGCGCAGTGGTTAGAGTGCAGTACCGCAGGCTACTTCTTCTGCCTGCCGGCTACCTGCAATTTGGCAGTTCAAACCTCACCAGGCTCAAGGTTGACTCAGCCTTCCATCCTTCCCAAGTGGGTAAAATGAGGACCCAGATTGTTGGGGGGCAATAGGCTGACTCTGTAAACCGCTTAGAGAGGGCTGTAAAAACACTGTGAAGCAGTATATAAGTCTAAGTGCTATTGCTATTTGTTCAGGCAGGAACCAATTTAATAAACTCACCAATGAATGGAATTTTTGGAATCTGTCAACTGCACAGTCTGGAACAGCCTCAGTGTCAGTTTTTCCTAAAATCTTTAGAAGGTTTTAGGAAGAACCGAAATCTTTTTTAAGCAACTCTATTTCCATTCATGATGCTTAGAAGCGGTCCCTCTGACTGGAACTCAACATTATTGGGTTATTGAGGAACAAAAGGAGCTGAATTAGTCCTGAGAATTGCCAGATGGTAGCATTGTGAAGGATATGGTCCTCTTTCTAAACCAGAACCAAATGTTTTTGGGGAATCAGTGCATTGTGCATTTTTTTCTTTAATTTTTGAATAGAAGATGGAATATCAGCAAGTGGGAACTACCTTCCTTCCTTCCTCCTTCCCTTCCCTTCCCCTCCCTCCCTCCCTCCCTCCCTTCCCTTCCCTTCTCTTCCCTTCCCTTTCCTTCCTTTCCTTCCCTTCTCTTCCCCTCCCTCCCTCCCTTCCCTTTCCTTCCCCTCCCTCCCTTCACTTCCTCTCCTCCCTCTCTTCCCTCCCTCCTTCCTTCCTCCCTTCCTCCATCCCTTCCCTTCCCTTTCCCTGCCTCCATCCCTTCCCTTCCCTTCCCTTCCCTTCCTTCCTTCCTCCCCCCCTCCCTCCCTCCCTTCCAGGTTTAATTCTGGTACAAGTAAGTTTCTGATGACTGGCACTAAATGGAGAAAAGATCTCCGTTGCAACATGGCCATCTCAGTCCTAAATGTTACTAAATCAGAACTGTATGGCTGCAGCAGTAAAACATGGCAGGGAAGTTGATTCAATCAATTATATATCAATAAAGCTAGCCTTTATAGACTTCTATCCATTTGCACCTGTTTATTAGTAATGTAAAGGGAGAGTTGAATAACAATGCGTGTAATGTAAACTTAAGAATATAACGAGCAATTGGCACCCATTTAAAAACATAACTTTGCAAATAAACATGGTAAGGAGGTGTGAGAAATTGAAGTGCAGAAAAATGAGAAATGAAGCAAAATGGAATTTTGTAATCACCAGCCTCTATTTCATACTTCCTCCCTAATAGCACAAATCACAGTGCAACTAATTTTAATAATGCACCTTTTGTCTTTGAGGACTATCAAGAGACTCATAAAGTAAGCCCAGCATTTTTTTAAAAAAAACAACATTAAAATATAGCCATGAACATTAAAATCCTAAATACTTAAAAAACATTAAAACTGAGGTGTTTGCAAGGATATGGTCAAAAGAGCCAACACAACAGAGATGATGTGGCAATCAAAACTCAACTCTTTATGTGCATTGCATGACACTCAAAAACCACGTGCAGGTTTAATCATACAGTCATTGCCAACATTTTGACTTTTTTTTAACCATCCTGGCAGATGTGCATGAATTAAAATCACCCCAATATTCTAAATTCCTTCCTTCCTTCCCTCCTTCCCTCCTTCCTTCCTTCCTTCCTTCCTTCCTTCCTTCCTTCCTTCCTTCCCTCCCTCCCTCCCTCCCTCCCTTCCTCCCTCCCTTCCCTTACATGCATTTTCAGTAGGGAAGCTCAAATGGGTTTCTTTACCTCTTTTTGTGGTTGCAGTTTTAATTTCCCAAACTAGTCCACATGACAAGCAGCGGTGAAATCCAGCAGGTTCTGACAGGTTCTGGAGAACCGGTAGCGGAAATTTTGAGCAGTTCAGAGAAGCATCAAATACCACCTCTGGCTGGCCCCAGAGTGGGGTGGGAATGGAGATTTTGCAATATCCTTTCCCCAGGAGTGGGGTGGGAATGGAGATTTTGCAATATCCATCCCTTGCCACGCCCACCAAGTCATGCCACGTCCACCAAGCCACACCCACAGAACCGGTAGTAAAAAAATTGAATTCTACCACTGATGGCAACCCTATCCTGTTGGCCTCCATCCATGTTCTAAATAGAGCCAAGCTTGCTGTACTCCCAAAATCAGCCAAAGGTGACTTGGTGAGGTTATCTGTCTGTTGAGGTGCACATGTGAAAATACAACACTGTGTGTGTGTGTGTGTGTGTGTGTGTGTGTGTGTGTGTGTTGTGAGGGGTAGAAATTAGGAACTGGCAGATGATTTCAGTCAACAGAAAGTATCAGCCTGAATGGCTTTTTCTGAGCTTAAGGGACATTCAGTGATGCTCCCCCACCATTTTGGGCCCATGTTTCTCAAACTTAAGCTGGCTGGGGAATTCTGGGAGTTGAAGTCCATGCATCCTAAAATTGCCAAGGATAAGAAACACTGATCTAGATCTTCCCCCTTCTGTAAAACCTCTCACACACCTCCTCCAATAATAGTGAAAATAGCAATTATTTTCTCACCCCTCTCTCCATCCCTAACTTTAACTGCCTTTAATTCATTTTTAATGCACTGGCTGCTGGTGGGCCACAACAAAGACTTATATACTGCTTCATAATGCTTTTATAGCACTCTCTGGGCAGTTTACGGATTCGGCATATTTTCCCCAACAATCTGGGTCCTCATTCTACCAACCTCAGAAGGATGGAGGGCTCAGTCAACCTTGAGCCCATCAGGATCAAACTCCAGGCTGTGGGCAGAATCAAACAGGGGATTCATTCCCCGGTTTTTGCAGAAATAAATCATACGGGTTGATTTTCCTTTTAAGCCTCGCCCTTCCATACAGTTTCTTCATGCAGCACCTTGGCCGCGAAGGCAAAGAATCACACACTTTATCAAGCACAGCATCTAGGAATGACGTTTCCTGCCTGAAGAAGTTAAAATCTGGTGACTTTGGGGGAGTGTTGGGAGGGGCGGGGAATAGGTGACAATCTATGTGAATGCCCCCCCTTTTTTTTCCTCTTCGGAGAAAGAGTGAGAAAAAAATAAAGATCCCGTTGCCGCCTTCATGGACGTCACACCTTCAGCTCCCGCTAAAGCTGTGGCTAGCTTCGTTCCAATGAATTGAAAAAAAGCAAAGCATTTTTTTTTAAAAAAAATTACTTCCAATTATACCCAAGAAGATGAATGAAGCCAGAAAATCCTCTATCGGAGCCAAAAGGGAGTCATAAATCATTCACTTAGATGATTGGATAATTTATATACTCCTCTGGGTATTGTGGAAATGGACAAGAATAGTTAAAACCCGTCCCTTTGCCACAGATCTGGAAGCCGGTGATAAATTAGAATCTGTCTTTTTCTCCTCTCTAGCCATCATTTTGAATACAGCGGAGATGTCTAGCCCCCGGTTGTTTAATGGCAGCTGGAACTCTCTTACATTGAATCAATTCCCATCTTTTTGTCAGAGAAACAAGACAACAATGTGCTTTACTTCATCTGAAATCGCTAACAGGCTGCTCCATTCAGGGTCAATGAAGAAAAAGAAGCCATGTCTATGAGCAGAGAGAGCGAGAGCGAGAAAGAGTTAGTCTAACTTTCTTGCTGGGGGGTGAATTTTACATCCTTACATTTTATGGATAAGATTTTTAAACTGTGTGCAATTCCTGACACTGGGACTGACTGAGCTTTATGGGGGAATGAGGGTTTCCTCAGATTCGTGGTTTATTATTTTAAGGGGGTGTTTCCAAAATTCAGAACTCATTCTTTGGTATATACCCTGTTTCCCCTAAAATAAGACATTCCCTGATAATAAGCCCAATCGGGCTTTTGAGCGCATGAGCTAAAATAAGATGCCCCCCAAAATAAGCCCTCCCCGAGAATAAGCCCTCCCAGAAAATATTTAACCACATGTGCAGCCGGTCCCCACCATTTCCTCTGGTTAGGGACAGAGACAGAGCTGGAAATCAGGTCAGATGGCAAGAGTAGCCCTGACTTGCTCTACATGCCCCAAAATAATAAGAAATCCCCAAAAATAAGGCCAAGTGCTTATTTCGGGGTTCAAAAAAATATAAGACAGGGTCTTATTTTTGGGGAAACACAGTATATATTTATATTTATATTTATATTTATATTTATATTTATATTTATATATATGCAAGTTTTGGTGTATTCGGGTCTTTTCCCGTGTAAGATTGATAGCATCTTGGCGACATTTCGACGAGGTCCCACTCGTCATCTTCATGCTGGTGTCTTCGGCTTTGTGCTTGTGCGAGGAAAGCGTGATCGGAGCTGCCGTCTCTCTATAAATACTGGTGGGGAGGTGTGGGGTGCTGGCTTTGTTGCAGTGAGAGGGTTGGTTGCCTATGTTGTTACATCTTGATTGGTTGATGGAGTTGATGTTTGCAGATTAGTCAGCTATTTTGTAACATCCTGTGTAGGTGAGGTTCTTGATGTATGCCCATTAGTCTTTTGTATTTTAAAGACCTGAGTAATGGGCTGTGTGTTAACATACTGAGTTCTAGTGTTGTGATATCCTGAGTTATTTGATGTAATGTCCTGAGCAGATGGCTGTGATGCCACATCTAGGGCTTTGCTTTGGCTCCGAGTTTGAGGTCTTGCCATGTGTTCATGGCGTGTGTCAGTTTGCTTTGTGTGGGGATCAGAGGAGAGTGCAGCAGCTGGTGATGCCGCCGTGGTCTGGCTTCTGGATGGTGGTTGTATTTCGTCTACGGGATGGGTTTGGGTTTGAATCTGGTGAGGATGATTGGTGGTGGTGTCATGTGTTATCTTGGGTCCGGTGTTAATCTTCGTGGCTGGGACTCTTCTGTTGACTAGGGCTAGTTTCCAGATGTCTGGTAGGCGGGAGGTATCGTCGCGTTTATTCATGTTATGGGGGTGTTTCTCTATTTTGATGGCTTCCATGATTATTCTCTTGCTGAAGTGTTCAATTTTGGAGATTAATTTGGTTCCTTCAAAGTCAATTTCAAAATTTGGCCTTATTGCCATGCGCTCAAAAGCCCGATTGGGCTTATTATCAGGGGATGTCTTATTTTGGGGAAAACAGGGTACATATATTGTGTACCTCTGTTTCTGCTTAGATCTGTGTTAAAATCAGTGGTGGTATTCAGCCAGTTATATCCGGTTTGGGCAAACTGGTAGCGGCTGCTGCAGGTGGCTCTGTCCACCCACCCAGACGTAATCACATCCCATTTATCCATGTTTTTGATGCTCTGTGCATATGCGGAAGGCCCTGCACATACATGGAGGTGGCATGTGCAAGCAAAGTGAGTGTGTGGGTGGGTGGGTGTGCGCGCATGCTCAAATTTGCGAACCGGTAGCGAATGTAAATGAATACCACATCTGGTTAAAATGAATACTACAAATGAAAGGAAAATGGACCGATTTTTGAAATTTTACATTCTGAGTATCTATGGCTACGAGTGGGGAACTGTGGGCCATTTATGACCTGTGGACTTCAACTCCCAGAATTTCTGAGCCAGCTGGCCCAGGAATTCTGGGAGTTGAAGTCCACAGGTCATAAAAGGGCCACAGTTCCCCACCTCTGGTCTATGGTGAGTCTCAGTCATCCAAATCATGGTTGTCCCAAAGCTGCTTTTTCAAAAGGCAACTGGACTTTCTTTGTTTTGTTTGAAGAGGTTTCACTTCTCATCCAAGAAGCTTCTTCACTTCTTCTTTGTATTCTGAGCACCGACATTTTTTTTTGTTTGTTTAAATTGGAGAGGAAATTGAGAAGAAATTCCTGAAATTTTCTTGGCTCAATTGTCCTGTCAAGCTCAGAAGTGAGATTTAGCTGAGCTTGTTTTGGAAAAATTAAACACTACCGTTTATTGCTATTAGCTGTGATGAATTGACTAGTGAAGGAAAATTTGTTTTATTATTTGTAGCTAAACCTAATAGCTATGTAGATTCTTGGTAGTACAGTGGTCTAAGGCACCCTGTTATTAAGCTGATTATTAAGACCAGCTGCCTGCAATTACTGCTGGTTCGAATCTCTCCAAGGCTCAAGGTTGACTCAGCCTTCCATCCTTTCTAAGGTAGGTAAATTGAGGACCCAGTCGTGGGGGCAATAAGCTGACTTTGTATAAATATACAAAAGGATGAAGGCTATTGCTGAGCACATTGCAAGCCGCCCTGAGTCTCCGGAGAAGGGCGGCATATAAATCAAATTAAAAAAAAAATCATCTAAGTCATGGTTCTCTCAAAAGTGCTTTTTCCAAAGGCAACTGGACTTGTTATTTCTTGATGACATTTGACTTCTCATTCATTTGACTTCTCAAACAGAATCAGAAAGAGAATCCTCAGATGCTTCTCCTTCAGAGCGGAAGTCAGAACTGAGGTTGCTTCTTGGATGGGAGGTGAAATCCTTTTGTGGAAAAAACAAAGAAAGTCCAGTTGTTGTTTTGTTTTTTTTGAAAAAAACACATTTAGGACAGCTAAGTATAATGTGGAAAAAGAAATGGACTTTGCTTAACCCTGAAAGCCACCATTATCTGGTGATATCTTTCAATGTGTGTTGAGCTTCTTCAAAATGAGGTGAACTGGAAAACGTGGTTGGAGTTTAACAGGATAACAGTGTCAGAAGGGACCTTGGAAGTCTTCCAGTCAAATTCTCTTATACCAGGGGTCGGCAACCCATGGCTCCGGAGCCATAAGCAGCTCTTTGGGCCCTCTGCCATGGCTCCCTGTCCCATCACTGGTTGGCCCCATCCCTCATTTCTTTTTTAGACTCCAGCCTGAAGCGGCAGGAAGCAAAGGCTGCCTTATGCGCAAATGTGGCATGAAGGCAGGAACAGGGCAGCTTCGCTCCTGCATTCTCCTCCCCTCTTCATCCTCCTGTGACTCCCTGGACAGCTGTGGCTGATCTGGGAGCATGTGCATGTGCGGGGAGACCCTCCTCAAGCAAGCGCCAAAGCTCAGGAAAGCTGCGCGTGGGGCGGGCAGTGGCTCACTTAAGGAGGGTCTCCTCGTGCATGTGCATGCTCCCAGCACAGCCACAGCTGGCCAGGGGGTTATGAGAGGGGGAGGAGGATTGCCGGAGAGTGCAGGCAGTCCTATACCTGCCTTCACGCCACATTTGCACGTAAGGCAGCCTTTGCCTCCTGCTGCTTCGGCCTGGAGTCCAAAGTTTAGTTTAGTTTAGTTTAGTTTATTTGTATACCGCCCTACTCCCGAAGGACTCAGGGCGGTGAACAGCCAAGCAATAAAATATATAAATACACAAAATTTAAAAACCAGATAAAATCAAATTAAATCATTTTGGCCCAGACAGATTAAAACACCCCAATAATTTAAAAACAGATTAAAATTTACATTTTTTTTTTTAATTTGATTTATATGCCGCCCTTCTCCGGAGACTCAGGGCGGCTTACAATGCGTTAAGCAATAGCCTTCATTCTTTTGTATATTTTATACAAAGTCAGCTTATTGCCCCCACAAACTGGGTCCTCATTTCACCTACCTTAGAAAGAATGGAAGGCTGAGTCAACCTTGAGCCTTGGAGAGATTCGAACCAGCAGAAATTGCAGGCAGCTGTGTTAATAACAGGGTGCACTAAACCCCTGTACTATCAAGGCTCTTGATATTAAAAGAGGGAGGAGATTTAAAAGAAAAAAGAAATAAGAGGGGCGGGGCCAACCAGTGATGGGACAGGAATGGAAACCCCCTCACTTTGAAATGGCAAAAGAAATCCCCAAGGTAATTACTATTTATGTTGTATAAAAGAGAGAGTGATATATTGCTTTGCCAATTCACATGACTTCCTAATATGCAACTATTACACATCCATATGAACTTTTCAATTGCCTCAATACAGTTAAAGTTACTCCCTCAGGAAAGACACATGCATGTTCTGTCTCTCTCTCTGTGTGTGTGCTCAGCCAAAGAGCTGCTGGGGGTGGGCGATGACATGACAAGGCAATGGCTGGAGCATTAGTGCAGGAGAGAACCCACGTCCTGTTAAGACCCTCCTTAAGTGAGCGGCTGCCCACCCCGTGTGCACCTTCGTTGCACTTTGCTCCTGTTCTGCCCCAGCTCTGGATTCCCGAGGATATTGACACACACCAACGGTCCTTATCAAATGTATTAAGTAGCAAGAATAAACCAAAGTCTGGCAAAGGTTGGCAACCAGCCCAGAAAGCAAGATAAGACTTTTCCAAAAATGCTCTGATGATAATTACAAGTTGTTTCCAGCAAGAAACTTACTAACGGTGTGTGACTTAAACAGGCTAAGGGAGTGGCCAATTATCCTCAAGCCTTACTCTCGAGGAGACCTCCGCCTCCTGAGTAGCCACTCCTGCCCTTTGGCAGCCCTGCGTGCTTGAGCATTGAGGAGAGGCTCCTCCACTTCGCTCTCTCCACTTGAAGGAGTCTCTGGAGGTTCTGAAGGCCCTGGCTGAGTCTCTGCCTCTGGCACCACATCCTCTTCAGCCTCCTCGCTGTCCGACATGAGCGCCGTCTGCGCCGTCTGCTGGCACAACACCACACCAGCTTCCTCGTCGTCGGGATCAGCCACGATCTCTGCAGGCCGCTGGCAGGCCACAACAGCTTCCAGCCAGGGAGTTATGGGGGGGGGAGGAGGAGGAAGATGGTTGCCCAAAGGGAGGGGGAGGAGGGAGAGAGAGACACACACACATACAGAGAGAGAGAGAGAGAGAGAGAGAGAGAGAGAGAGAGAGACATGTACAGAGTAATATATAGAGAGCAGGTGAGAGAGGGGAAGAGAGGAGAGGGAGAGATACAGAGGGAGAGAGACACAGAGGGGACAGAGGGGAAGATAGGGAGGGGGACAGACAGAGATACAGAAAGAGGGGGGAGAGAGGGAGAGGGGAAGAGAGAACGGTTTTGTGGCTAGATAGGCGTGGCTGGGTGGGACTGGGTGACTGGGTGGGAGTGACTGGGTGGGAGTGAGTGATATTGAGTTGGCCATGCCCATCTAGGTTTTGTGGCTCCCGGCGTGGTTTTTTTCTGTAGGAAACGGCTCCAAGTGGCTCTTTAAGTGTTAAAGGTTGCCGACCCCTGCCCTATACCATTTCAGACAAACAGCAGTCCAATCTCTGGCATTCTGAAAATGCTGGAATTTGGGGTGGGAGTAATTACCTGTTTTCAGGTTGAACTAAATCATCGGTTGCCTAGCATTAACTCCCAATACTCTGCTCATCAATCTGAGATGATCTTGGTATCGGAATATTTAATTACTTAGAAAAGATTATTTTCTCTGCTTTGTGAAGATTTGGGAAGCAGTCTCCAAGTTTTTTTTTTCCCTACTGAAATCTGATGGTGGTTAAGAGAATATATTCCTGGGTGGATTTATGATCCACAAGATAAAGTTGCCCTGTTTTTTTTTTTTGAAGAATCACATAAAATATAAGGAAAAACTTCCTTTCAGTCATTTTTATACAATGATGGGGCAGTTTCTCTCTAGTCTAAAGTGTAGAATCTCCATCTCTTGAGAGTTTTAAGAAGCAGCTGGATAGCCAACTCTTGGGAACGGTTTATTTATTTTTTCTTGAAAATTGCACTGTGTTGAACTAATTTCAATTTTGAGTCCTTCGGGAGTAGGGCGGTATATAAATCCAATAAATGAAATGAATTTATTCTTGTAGTTCCTCCCAACTCTTATCATTTTATGATCCTATAGGAAAAACCCATGCTTCGTTTGAGGCTTTCAAACATAAGAATTTCAGTTGAGAGATTATGATTTGGCTGATTTATTTGACCCCTTATTTGACCCCTTGAGCACACCTAAAGGTGAAACGTCAAGAGTTAAATGCGATGCTATCATCACTGCTCATTATATTAGAACAATTAGTCAGCAGAACAACTTGCCTCCAGTGGTTGTGAATGCTTCAACATTGGAAATTTTAAAGAAATCATTGGACAACCATTTGTCTGACATGATGTAGGGGCAGAGGTGGGATTCAGCCGCTTCGGACCAGTTCAGGAAAACCGGATGCTAATTTTACATCTCATTCACTGAACCGGTAGTTGCAAGGACTGGCTGGCCCCACCCACCCCACCCCTCCCTGCCCAGGAGTCTCCATGTGGCCCATTTTGGATGCCAGGTAAGTGCAGCACCTGCGCGGAGGCTCTGGGAGGGCGAAAAATGGGCCTCCCGGAAGTTCTGGAAGTCTGAAAATGGGCCTGTCTCCGGCCTTTGGAGGGCTTCTGGAGCCCAGGGGAAGTCATTTTTGCCCTCCCGGAGTCTCAAAGAAAGCCTCTGGATCCTAGGGCAGGAGAAAAACAGGCCACCCGGAAGTTCCTGAAGTCCAGAAACAGGCCCGTTTCTGGCCTCCGGAGGGCCTCCGGAAGGCCTCTAGACCCCGGGGGAGGCCGTTTCCACACTCTTGGAGGCTTGAGAAAAGCCTGCAGAGCTTGGGGAGGGTGAAAATCACCCCCCAAGGTGCAGGAGGCCGAGTAGATCACGCCCATCATGGCCACGCCCAACCAGCAGAGAACCGGTTGCTAAAATTTTTGAATCCCACTCCTGTATAGGGTTTCCTGCTTGAGCAGGGGATTGGACTAGAAGACCTCCAAGGTCCCTTCCAACTCTGTTATTCTGTCCTGTTAAAATGATATAATTGAAATATTGATAGCTGAACTTCACTACAGATTGAACAAGTCACCACTTAAAATGTTATTTAATTTTCTAGAAATTGATGAAATTCACGGGTTTTTGAAAATGTTGTCAAAGGGAATAAAATGAGTCTCATGTATCCTGTCTGTAAAATGGATCCAAACATTTTTTCCCCCCATCTGACATCGTGACTGAAAATAGCAATTGGAAGCTTGTAAAGAATCTTTTACCACTGATCTTCAGTTTTTGCTAGAGAACTCCAAGAATGGCATATGAAACTCAAGTTTGACTCAACTGCCCAAGACAACTTCCAACAAATCACTTTGGAGAGTTTGGAGTTAAAGTAACTAAGTCTATGTGACTTCGTCTTATTTTCATCAACGGATTTATAAAGAAATAGAATGGTACAGTGGCCTAGAGGTGGAGCTCTCGCCTTACAATCAGGAGGCTGTGAGTTTGATCCTTGGTAGTGGCAGATATTTCTATCTCTGGGTGCAATGAATTATTGTCTGCTGTGAACTCCGTATAGGCATCAGGAAGGGCATCTGGCCAGTAAATGCTCTGCTATCCCACATCAAATGGCCCTATAATGTCTGGTAAAGCTCTACCCCAAACTTTAACCTACAGTAATGCAACACAGTTCCACATCTACAACCAGAGCTGATTCACAAGGCAAGGAGGAAGTCCATAGTCCAAAAACAAGGTGCGAAGACACAAGGAAAGGTCCATGAGTCATAAATGAGTTCAAAGTCCACAAGGCAAGTTCCGTAGTACAGAAGCAAGGTCAGAGTCCACAGAGCAGAAACATGATCTGAAGCGGAGTTTATAAGGGCTGTGGAAGTGTGAAATCAGCTCAAGCCAGATGTTTCTTGTGAGGCACGGTGGGGCGGTCCCTTTCCAGCACCCTCACAGACTTCCTCTTCCTTCCATGCCCTGAGATTCAGAGGGGATCTGCTGCCCCTCATCACTGCTGTCTGTCTGCAACAGATTTTCCCCTGTGTTTGTGAGGGAAGCCAGTTTCCTGACTAGTCAACTACCTCCACAATGCTGGAGCGGCCTGGGATAGCATTGTTCTCAGCCTCCAGACTCTTTAGACATCCCAGGCAGAGGTGGGTTTCACATAATTTTACCACCGGTTTGTCGCGCACTGAAAATGGGAGCGTGCATGCACACTCACTTCGCTCATGTGCGTGCCTTCCATGCATGCATGCAGACTTCCATGGATGCACTTTGCTCATGGGTGCGGCTTGTACGCATGTGCATGGATTAAAAAAAGTAGCTAAATAGGATGGCATAGCGCCGGGGCAGGTCACCACAACCAGTTCTCCCAAACCGGTCTGAACCATCTGAATACCACCTCTGATTCCAGGGAAATGCCATCCCCATCAGATGGCCCCAGTTCCAACTCCTCTTCCTCTGAACCAGGATCTGATGGGCCATGATAGGTGCACCCACAAGCCCCAAAGGCAAGCTATTCCACAGGTTGACTGTTTTTCACTGTCAGGAAATTTCTCTGACGGTGTTGTAGTTCGCCAGCAGCCTGCGGAGCTGGCAGCAGAGTCGGACAGCGATGAGGCTGAGGAAGAACATGGGCCAGTCCTGGAGGCTGGAAAAAGCCCAGATGAGGGCTCTGCGTCGGAGGCAGAGATGGGGCTAGGGCCATCAGGGAGTGATGTGCGGACTCCAGAGCCTCCTGAGGCTGACAGCAGGGAGGCAGAGGAACAGGGGGAGCCTGTTCCTAGTGCACATATGAGAAGAGCTGCCAGATGGCAAGAGCAGCTAAAGCAAAGAGACGACTCGGGCCAAGAGATGATTGGCCCCTCCCATAAAGCTTAAAAGACCAGCAACGACTCTTGGACTCTTTGTCAGAAAACAACATGCTGCACTTATCTCTGGTCGGCGTCTTCTGCTTCTGAACTTTTGCCAAGAGAAGCCTTTGGCAGTTTGCCTAATTATACCAAGGTTGGCGATTAGACTGAAGAATTTGTGTTATGAAGAGTTTGTTTTAGTTTAGTTTGGACTATGCTGAGAATGAGTTAATTCTCAGCTGTTCTAATAAGGTCTGTTTGTTTTGGAATTGTTTGCGTCAATTACTACCTACTTGGGCCTGGGTCACAACAGTCGGGAAGTTTTGTTTATTCATTTTTGAAATCAGCTATTTTTAATCGGCCTGAATCCTGACATTCTCTACCGAACAACGAACATGCAGAATAAAACACTGGCAGCAGCCATCAAAGGGAAACAACCTCTGCAAGATGGCAGGCACGGCATTGTGGTCCAACGTCTATGTTTTTGGGTATATGCATGCAGTGCACATACAAAAGATCAGGACTCTGCTCGCAAATACAATCTTGCAGACTTTCAACTCCCTCCCACTCCCCGACGGCACTACAAAATCAACACACACTTCAATACAGCTGCGGTGTTTCTCATAGAACGGCTTCAGATTGTGTTGTTTCCATTGTGTTGGCTGCTGCGTACTACGCTTTTAGCCACATTTAGGTTCCTGAAAGCAACGAATGTGAAGAAAATGCTAGGTCCTGTGGAGCAGACCAGGATTCTATGCATAGAATTTAACACTTTTTTGCCTCCGTAATCCAATTTGAAGTCAGATGCCAGATGGCAGCGAGAACAATGAGATAAGGAGAGTATTTAAAGAGATTATGATGATACACAGTGCTGCTGGAAACGGGGACCGATTCTTGCTTCCATGTGTTAGCATTAACATTTCATGCAAAACAGTTTGGTCCCCAAACATTCTGGAACAGCCTGGAAGCTTGCTGTTTTACACCCTCTATTTGAAAAGTTATTTTCATGTTTGACCCCCGAAGAAGAAAATTGCTGGTAAACATGTGTTCTCCTGCTAGACATGACCATTCGGGGTAGAGTAGAAAGGATGAACAACTTCAAGACAATGACAAAAACAATTGTCTAACATTAAAGTAGGTTAAAATTAAATCATAACTTTTTTGCTTTTTTCATAATAATTTTTCATTTTAATATTAAGTTATTAACTGGGCACTGCAGTCTTGAAGGGAACTAATGGTTTACAATGGGCATAGTTTTGCCAAAAACTGGAAGTGCTGGGGGCAGAATCACACTGGAGGCTGTTGCTGAACTAAGAGGCACTCTCACTTCATCCCAGTTCATCCTGTTTTCTCCCTCCCCATGTTTTACCTTTAATTTTATCTTGATTGAGATTTCTATTTTTAGTATATTAGAGACATTTATTTGTTAGGATTTTAATGTTATAATGCTGGAAGCCACCCCGAGTCATTTCATTGTGAAATGAATGAAATTTATTTATAAATAAATAAATAAACTATCATGAGTTTATTTGACAAGCCACGGTGGCACAGTGGTTAGAGTACAATACTGCAGGCTACTTCTGCTGACTGCCGGCTGCCTGCAATTTGGCAGTTTGACTCTCACCAGGCTCAAGGTTGACTCAGCCTTCCATCCTTCCGAGGTGGGTAAAATGAGGACCCAGATTGTTGGGGGCAATAGGCTGACTCTATAAACTGCTTAGAGAGGGCTGTAAAGCACTGTGAAGCGGTATATAAGTCTAAGTGCTATTGCTATCATAAAAAAAGCATTTACATAGAATATGGAATAGCAGAGTTGGAGGGGGCTTTGAATGTCTTCTAATGCAACCCCCCTACTCAAGCAGGAGACTCTATAAACATTTCAGACAAATGGTTGACCAGCCTCTTCTTAAAAACCTCCAGTGATGGAGAACCCACAACTTCTGGAGGCAAACCATTCCATCGGTTAATTGTTCTCACCGTTAGGAAATTTCTCCTCAGTTTTAGGTTGCTTCTCTCCTCGATTAGTTTTCCTCTATTCTCTTGCCTTCTGGTACTTTGGAAAATAGCAACAAGTTTTGGGTGTTTATTGGCATCCTTCAGTCTCAAGAAACTATGGTATCGTGCTCTGGAAAGAGGTCCTAAAACAGCATCTCGTGTGACTCAAAAGGCCAATTCGAGAGTGGCCATCCCTTCCACACTGAGGGCAGATACATTCTGTCCCCTGCCCACCCCCCAGATTTCGCTGGTTCCGGGACTGCCTCTTTGCCTCAGCCTGCCGAACAAGTGTCTCTTCAAATTGGAGGAGGCCATGCTGCGTCTTTAGCCTCCAAGCTGAACGATCGGAGGTCAAGGTTTCCCAGTTGTTAATGTCCACTCCCAGGGCCTTTATTTATTTATTTATTTATTTATTTATTTATTTATTTATTTATTTATTTATTTATTTATTTATTTATTGGTTCGATTTATATGCCGCCCTTCTCCAGAGACTCAGGACGGCTTACAATGCATTAAGCAATAGCCTTCATACTTAATTTAATTTAATTTAATTTAATTTAATTTAATTTAATTTAATTTTAATTTAATTTAATTTAATTTAATTTAATTTTTTAATTTAATTTAATTTAATTTAATTTAATTTAATTTAATTTAATTAATTTAATGCATTTCTATGCCGCCCAACTCCCGAGGGACTCTGGTATATACATGCTTAGTAGGGCTTTCGGTCCCCCCTAAGCGGTGTTCTTTTTTTTAATACAAAGTCAGCTTATTGCCCTCACAATCCGGGTCCTCATTTTACCTACCTCGGAAGGATGGAAGGCTGAGTCAACGCCTTCAAGGCCTGGTGAGATTTGAACTTGCAGTAATTGCAGGCAGCTGGCAGCTAAGTGCTACTTAACAGCACTTTAGTCCGCTGCGCCACCAAGGCTCTTTAGGTCCCTCTTGCAGATATCTTCTGTGTATAGCTTTGTGTGTATGTGATAGGTAATCGGGAGGGAGGGAATGACAGGTGATAAGAACTGGGGCAGCTGGATCCTATTTGTACCAGCATTCCATGGCCAGGCATTCTTGAAAATATGTGGATTATCTTCAAACATCTCAGAGTTCTCAAAACATCTGGATGAGCTCCAGTTGCTGGAAACTGACTGGTCATGGGTGTGTGGGGGGGAATGGGCTGGACTGGGGCAAGCCTATACCTCATTTTTGTAACTAGTGAGCAAGGTAAATTTCAGAGCTGTCTTGACTTTACTGCAACCAAAATCCTTAGTAAAAGAACCCTTTGGTTTATTTATTTATTTATTTATTTATTATTCGAATTTCTATACCGCCCTTCTCCTTTCGGACTCAGGGCAGTGAACAGCCAAAATAAAAACATTTATACATAAAGTACGATTAAAAATAGATTTAAAATAATTAAATTTGGCCCATAGTTTAAAATTTATCAATTTAAAATCCATATCAAAATTTAAAACCAACCATAAAATCATAAAATCAAGAGAGACCGGCTAACTGAAAGAGATGAGTTTTTAGGGCCCGACAAAAAGTCCGGAGGTCGGAGATCACTCGTATCTCTGGGGGTAGATTGTTCCAAAGGGTAGGTGCCACCACAGAGAAGGCTCTCCTCCTGGGGGTCGCCAACCGGCATTGTCTAGCCGACGGCACCCTGAGGAGGCCCTCTCTGTGGGAGCGAACTGGCCGGTGGGAGGCAATTGGTGGCAGAAGGTGGTCCCGTAAGTACCCTGGCCCTAAGCCATGGAGCGCTTTAAAGGTGATCACCAACACCTTGAAGCGCACCCGGAAGTCCACCGGAAGCCAATGCAGCTCGCGCAGGAGGTTTAACTAGATGGCAGGTTTAACTAGATGGAGTCGAAGGCTTTACCTTCCTAAGGGACTGAATTGGGTGAGGTCTGACAGTGTGGTTTTACCAAGGCCTTATAAAGTGGTACTAACATTTCATTTGATCTTATTTTTTTTTAAAAAAAACAAGTTTTATTGTTTTTTTTCTTTTCTCCTCTCCCACCTTCACCCATATCATTCTTTCTTTTTCTTTTTTTGAACAGAGTGTTGGTTGTTTATTATCGTATACAATTAGTCAAATTCAAATGTATTTTACTCAATTACAGTTTTTGTCAATATCGTCTTCCCCCTTTCCTTTTTTTTTTTTGAATATACCTCAGTATTTTTATACTTGCATACATAAACACCTTCTTCATTTATCCCTAAATTCTAGCTTTACTATTTGTGCGTATTTATCCTCTTTTATTCTTAAACAATTCATTCTTTTTCTTAATCTATATTTGTTCATTCAGAGCTGCCTTTCTTCCACTTTATCTTTTTTTTTATTATACAGCAATCTTTCTCCTCAAACCTAACCTCTCTCTCTTCTCCTTCCAACTTTCTTTCCCCACCTTCTTCTTCTCTTCTCTACTTCCCCTTCCCTTCTCCTTTCATGTGATCTTGTGGCTTGGTGGGCGTGGCAGGGGAAGGATGCTGTAAAATCTCCATTTCCTCCCGATCAGCTGGGACTTGGGAGGCAGACAATAGATGGGGGCGGAGCCAGTCAGAATTTTTACTACCGGTTCTCTGAACTACTCAAAATTTCCGCTACCGGTTCTCCAGAACTGGTCAGAACCTGCTGAAACCCACCTCTGATTCTATCCCTCCGTTAATGCAGCCTAGGATTGCATAGTGGGGAGAAGGTACAGATAAGCCTTGATTTATAACAGTTTGTTTAGTGGCCATTCAATGTTAACAACAGCACTAAAAAAAACCCTGACTTATGACCGCTTTTAACACTTACGACTGTCACGGCATCGCCAGGGTCTCGTGATCCAAATTCAGATGCTTGGCAACTAACTCCTATTCACGATGGCTGCAGAGTCTCGGCATTGCCTTTTGCGACAAGCCAAATTCAATGGGGGAGCAATATTCACTTGACAGCCATCTTACTAATTTAACAACTGCAGTGATTCATTTAACACATCTGGTAAGGAAGGTTGTAAAATAGGGTACCTTAAAAACTGTCCTGCTCAGGAATGAAAATTTTGGGCTCAATTATGGTTTTATGTCAAGGATTATCTCTCTCTCTATATATATATATTTTTTAAATTTCAGCAGGTATTTGCTTAGGGGAAAAAAACAAAATTTAAAAAAAAATCCCCAGTTTTAAACTAGCTGAACGTCTCTGTGTTTGTATATGAGAGAGAGTGGGGAGGGAAGGAGAGGGGGGGAAGGAGAGAGAAAGGGAGGGAGGGAGAGAGGGAGGGAGGGAGAGAGGGAGGGAGAGAGTGAAAGAGAGAGGGGGAGAGAGGGTGAAGGGAAGGAGAGAGAGGGGGAAGGAGAGAGAAAGGAAGGGAGGGAGAGAGGGAGGGAGAGAAGGAGGGAAAGAGAGAGGGGGAGGGAGAGGGAGGGAGGGAGAAGGATAGAGAATGAGGGAGAGAGAGAGAGAGAGAGACCCTGCACATACATAAAATGATTTAATGAACAAGCTTTAGATCTTCTGGATTTCCTGCTATTCTTTCAAGCTCTTCTTTTTTTTTTTTACAGGTTCCATGTGAAGTTGAAAATGAGCAGCTCTTTTCCAAAATCAATATGTCTCTTCAAGCAAGTTCACCTTCTTAGAAGCTCAGCTGGAAAAATGGCAAGGCTGGACTCCTTCAATAAAACTGCAAAGAGGTGCCATATTTGCACTAGGCCCCGATTTCTCCTTTTGAATTATTTTTGTCTCATTGCACAGCTCTAATACACCCACAAGAGCCCTTTAACTCTGCTGCTCTGTTTGCTAGTGTTGTGTTTCATCGTGTTAAATGACACCTTTCATCTTCGAAAGGTTCAGTGGACGATAGACCGAGCAGCGTTATTTAAATTACCTCAGCAATATTTGGTGTTAATGTAATACGTTCCCTTAACGGTACATCAATGAATAATTAAACATGCATTCAATTTTATTGGTATATGAACCAACAAGCTAATAAAATCAGATGCAGCTGGGGGAAGATATATAGATCAATGCCAGACTCATGGATCTGTAAATGCCTGGGGCTATACAAATTCAACAGGATGTTAAGGACTTTCCTCAAGAACTCAATGGGACTATGGAAAAAAGCACAGAAAGTCAACTTAAGACAACTCACACATGTGGCCATCAAGTGTTGCATATACCAAGGTGATCCACTGTCCCCACTTGTTGTGACTCCAGCCCCGGAGGCTGATTTATCTTCGCATGCTGATTTGGAGGATGATATGGAGGAAGCTGGCACGAGTTATGTGTCAGAGGGGCCATCTTCACTAGTGAGTCAGCAAGAACTGACAGTTGCTGATGTGCCTCTGGACCACAGCCAAATTGAGGAGGAAACAGAGGCCGGTAACAAGGAGAGGGAGCCCCTATTGGATGCAAGACAGAGATGTAGGAGATGTCATAGAGAACAGCTATTGCCACGTCCCAAGAGGTGAAGTCAGGAGACGTAGGGTCACATCCTACAAAGTATAAAAGGGGTGTGGCTGGGGCGGAAAGGCGTGGTGAACAATGTGTTGGCGTTTTGGATGCAGTGGAGTTTAGAACTGCTAGTTTTGAGTTTTGAAAAGGAGTCTGCATTCCTGCATTAGTCTGCTGGCCATCTGCCAAGACCTCTGGAACATTGCCCAGTAATTACTGAACTGATATATCTTTGGAACATTGCCGGTAACTACTGAACTGATATACTTTTGAAAGAGAACTGTTTATTAAAGGGCCAGCTTCAATCTCTCTAGCCTGCATTTGTTACTGCCGGGCTATTTGAGCTTTTGCAAGTCCACTCGTGGGAGGGGACAGAACACCACTGCTGTTCTGTATCGGCTTGAACCCCTCAGCCAGATAATCACTAGGACTGGATATGAGTAAAAGTTCAAGAGTGGAACTATCATCTGCCATCACCTCTACATGGATAACATCAAGTTGTATGCTAAGAGTCAGTGAGACATCAATTTGGTGAGCCACCTGACATGGACCTACACTGAGGACAGCAGGATGCCATTTCAGAATAAAGAAATGTGACTGGATGGCAGTCAAGAGAAGAAAGGTAATTTAGACTGATAGGGTGGAATTACCAGCGGGCCACATAGCAGACATATAGACCAGTTATAAGTACCTTGGTCTCCCACAATCATATGGGAACCATAATAAGGAAGGAAGGAAGACACAACATTCAAGTCTCACCAAGGAACCAGAGAGATCTTGAAGAGCCAGAGAAGAACAAGATCCATGCCAAAAAAGCCAATGCAATCTTAAATTGCATTAACAGAGGGATACAATCAAGATAAAGTGAGGTACTAATACCACTCTATAAAGCTTTAGTAAGAGTACATCTAGAGTACTGCATCCAGTTTTGGTCACCACACTATAAAAACGATGTTGAGACTCTAGAAAAAGGGCAGAGAAGAGCAACCAAGATGATTAGGGGACTGGAAACTAAAACATATGAAGAACGGTTACAGGAACTGGGCATGGTTAGTCTAGTGAAGAGAAGGACCAGGAGAGACATAGCAGTGTTCCAATACTTGAAGGGCTGTCACAGAGAGGAGGGGTTCAAGTTATTTTGCAAGGCTCCCAGAGGCCCGACAAGGAATAATGGATGGAAACTGATCAAGGAGAGATCCAACCTAGAAATGAGAAATTT
Organism: Pantherophis guttatus; assembly: GCF_029531705.1. The sequence continues at coordinate 9,305,298 of NW_026844077.1, read as the reverse complement.
TCTGACAGTGAGAACAATCAACCTATGGAACAGGTTGCCTCCAGAAGATGTGGGAGCTTCATCACTGGAAGCTTTTAAGAAGAGACTGAACTGCCATCTGTCAAAAATGGTGTAGGGTCTGTTTGGGTGGGGGGTTGGAGTAGACGACCTACAAGGTTCCTTACAACTCTGTTAATCTGTATCTGTATCTTAGATGCTATCAATAGTCAGCCAGAACTGATCAAAGAGGGACATAGAAATGGCCAATATGAAAACCCAGAGGTTCCTCACAACTCATGGAGGTTTCCACCCAAGTCCAAGACCCAGAGACAGTACACAAGCTGGAAAGAGAGCAGTCGAGGATTTGTGTGTGTCAAAGCCACAGTCCTAGATGAAATCGAGAGCATCCAGGAATATATCAGTAGAATGGCACTCAAATATGAGCTGCTGAGAGAATGCTTGAAGCAGCAGTAGACAAGGAGGGAAGATCAAGCAGAGGAAGATAAGAACCTGCTTGCAATGTACCATCAATAGATAGCTGAGATGGCAGCCATTGAGAAATCATACTAGTGGCTGGTAAGCCCTGGACTAAATGACAGTACTGAAGCACTAATCATAGCAGTAGAAGAACAGGCACTAAGTACTAAATCCAAAGAAGTAGGGGTCTACTATACTAGACAGGACCCAAGGTCCAAATTATACAGAGGGGCCTCAGAGAGAGTCCAAAACATAATGTCAGAGTGTAAGATGCAGACAGGAATAACATATCCATAATGATGCAACCAAGTAAGTAAAAAAAAGTAAGTAAAAAGGAATATTAGGACAGGGACAGAAGGCACGCTGGTGCACTTATTCACGCCCCTTACAGACCTCTTAGGAATGGGGTGAGGTCAACAGTAGACAGTTGAAGGTTAAAGTTTTGGGGGTTTGGGGAAGAAACCACAGAGTCAGGTAGTGCATTCCAGGCATTGACCACTCTGTTACTGAAGTCATATTTTCTGCAATCAAGTTTGGAACAGTTTACCTTGAGTTTGTATCTATTATTTGCTCGTGTATTGTTGTGGTTGAAGCTGAAGTAATCATTGACAGGAAGGACATTGTGGCAGATAATGTTATGTCCTATGCTTAGGTCAGACTGAAATCAGACATTGTGTTCAGGAACATCTGCACAGTGTATGGGCTAGATTCTCCCAAGTCAAGATGGGAGATCTCACAGAAGGTCATGGAAAACAAGAAGGCTGAGATCCTGTGGGACTTTCAGATCAAGAGGGACAGACATATACTGGCCAACCAACCAGACATTGTGGTAGTAAACAAGGACTAGAAGACAGCGGTGGTGATAGATGCAATGATACCAAGTGACAGTAACAAGAAGGAGTATGAGAAGCTGGAGAAGTACCAGGACCTGAAGGAGGAATTGGAGACAATGTAGAAAGTAAAGGTCAAAGTGGTTCCAGTGGCGGTAGGAGAACTTGAGGATGTGACTTCTAAGCTGGGAATGTGGCTCCAATAAATCCCAAGAATAAGATCAGAGCTTCTGTCCAGAAGAGGGCAGTGCTAGGAATGGCTAAGATTCTGCACAGAACCCCGCAAACTTCCAGGCTTCTGGTAGAAGACACAGACCATCTATAACAGGGGTCTCCAACCTTGGTCACTTTAAAACTTGTGGACTTCAACTCCCAGAGTTCCCAGAGGAATTCTGGGAGTTGAAGGCCACAAGTCTTAAAGTGGCCAAGGTTGGAGACCCCTGATCTATAAGGCTGAGAAGAGAATTTGACACGCAGATTCTTCACTTTTTGTGTTCTGAAATTAATGAAATAAACCGTTATTTCTTTATTTGCTTACTCCAACACAAACTCCCTGCTGCTTTTGGAAAGTAATATAAACATGTACTACAATAAAGGAGAATAGTTGTAGCTCAGGGTTGAAATGAGGGGTCCTTGGTGCTGCTCTCTGAGCTGGCTTGTTTTCTTGCAGTCATTTCATTACCCTTAACTAGGTAACATCGTCAGCGCTAGAAACATCTTCAAGAAAACAAGCCAGCTCAGAGAGCACCAAGGACATCCTCACACTTTACTACAACCTGCAACAAAATAAAAAGACATTAATCTGCTGAAAAATCAGTAGAAAAACAATGTGGCACCGTTAAGGAATATGTAGTGTAGGAAGTTAGCACCCGCCCCTTTCCTAGAAGAATGAAATATTTTAGGAAATATTAAAAAGGCAGAATATATTTCCCCGGATGAGAAATGGAGAAACATGTTTTAAAGACGAAGCAGCTCCCACCTTCCTGCCTCCCCCCCCCTTTGTCAATGGGCCAGAGGCAGAAACTCAATCTTTGTCAATGGACCATCATCTGCAACACAATAGGACCCATCTAGCAACAGAAACTCACCACATGGCACCTGGGAAGATTACATCAGCCAGCAAGGCTAGCTAAGACCCCCACCCCCCTGATAACCAATCAGGATACTCTTTCTGGGCCCCAGGAAGTTCAAAGCCAGAGAGAGCATAAAACCTGGGGACTCACTGGATCTCGCCTTTTTTCTGTTCAGGAACTCAAACCATGTGATCCTGTCCACCATTAAACCATCTTTCCAAGCAGTCTCCATGTTTCCAGTGTCTTTTTCCCCACTTGGAGCTGAACCCAGAAGGATATTTCTTCTTACAGTAGGAATGCTCATTTATTTTAAAGGGTGTTATTTCATTCTCCTATTTTTTTAATAAGCTAAAGCGACATTTCTCTCTCTCATACACATAAATATATATAAACACTCATAAACATTATGATAATCATAATTTATTAAACACGTATGCGGCCCAACTCTCAAAAAGTACGGGTGGATTCATGCCTATATAACAATAACCACAAACCTTTAACAGCGGAGACAATTATCAACATCTCAAAAACTTATACACACATATAAACTAGCACCAAAAATGATAAGTTGTTAAAAAAAAAACAAACCCAAAAAACTGATACCAGCAATTAGAACTGCAATTAAGCACCAAACATAAAAATAATTCACAAGTAGTTTGGAATAAATTATTCCACATGCAGAAACTTTCAAGGAATGCTTCAAGAAGGAGAGGAGGTGAGTTGAAATACCTCTTGTAGAAATACTGAGGTTGTAGCCTTATCCCGAGTGCTGAACTTGCCTTGAGAGTTTTCTGAGGTTACCTCTCAACCTGTGTGAGGAAAGGAGGGAGGGAGAGAGGGAGGGAGGAAAGGAAGGAAGGAAGGAAGGAAGGAAGGAAGGAAGGAAGGAAGGAAGGAAGGAAGGAAGGAAGGAATTTCATCTGTCTGGAACCCACACTGCATATCGGACATTAATACAATTGAACATGTCCAGAAATATTTCACAAGAAGAGTCCTCTACTCCTCTGCTCGCAACAAAATACTTTATGCCACCAGACTTGAAACTTTGGGCTTAGAAAATTTAGAACTATGCCGCCTTTGGTATGACCTAAGCATAGCTCATAAAATCATCTGCTACAATGCCCTACCTGTCAATGACGACTTCAGCTTCAACTAAAACAATACACGAGCACACAATAGATACAAACTCATGGTAAACCAATCCAAACTCGACTGCAGAACATACGACTTCAGTAACAGAGTGGTCAATGCCTGGAATGCACTACCTGACTCTGTGGTTTCTTCCCAAAACCCCCAAAACTTTAACCTTAGACTGTCTACTGTCAACCTCACCCCATTCCTAAGAGGTCTGCCACTTAACAACTGTGGCAGGGACGGTTGTAAAAATGGGGCAAAACTCACTTAACAAATTTCTCACTCAGTAACAGAATGCTTGGGCTCAATTGTGGTCCTAAGTCGAGGACTATCTGTAACGGAATCCTAAAAGCCCATCTCAGGAAAGAAGGTGACAATATGTTCTCAATTCCCGGCCCATTCCCCTTATTTATTCTAAAATGTAACAGAAAGAGGCATTACAAATCATTCTTGCAGTTTATGTAACCTGATGAGAGATTTATTGCAGGTTATCTTAATGCTCTGAAAATGCATAATTACCTCCTTCCTCCCAGGTCTTCTCCAGGTGGTAAATACAAATCAAAAGTTTACAGCTCTTCGACGGCATTTTTATAGGCTTGTATTATACAATTTGAAACCTCATTTGTCCTCCACAAATTAGCCAGATGAGTGGGAGACAGGCATTTTATTAAAATTTGTAAGATTTTCGAAAGGATAAATCAAGGTTTTCTTTTCATGGCTGTTAAAAATGGGGTGTGCTGAATAATGAGAATATGAAACCCTAAGAAACCAAATGTTGTTACAACAAATCCCTGCAAACATTTTTATGAGGCCAGATCCGCCATCCTAGGAGCTGAAATATTATGGTTTAAATTCAGTGGTGAAATCTAAATTTTTTTACTACCGGTTCTGTGGGCGTGACTTGGTGGGTGTGGTGTGGCTTGGTGGGCGTGGCTTGGTGGGCTGGCAGGGGAAGGATACTACAAAATCTTCATTCCCATCTCACTCCAGGGGAAGGATACTGCAAAATCCCCATTCCCTCCCCACTCCTGGGGGAAGGATATTGCAAAATCTCCATTCTCATCCCACTCTGGGACCAGCCAGAGGTGGTATTTGCCAGTTCTCCAAACTACTCAAAATTTCCTCTACCAGTTCTCTGAACTGCTCAAAATTTCTGCTACTGGTTCTCCGAACTGCTCAAAATTTCCACTACTGGTTCTCCAAACCGCTCAAAATTTCTGCTACCGGTTCTGCAGAACCTGTCAGAACCTGCTGGATTTCACTCCTGCTTAAATTGATATACAGTTTTCTCACTTAGTCCATGATTGGTTCCCCCTAAATCTGATTTGGCAGAACCAGATTCTCGAATTGGAAACAGATTCTCGAATTTGGAAACAGATTCTCGAATTCCTGAATGTTTCTTGGACATAACTGAAAATACTGGATTATTAAATGTTAGGACATGTGTTTGGCTGGCAAAAAAAATCACCAATTTAGTCTCTAATGTTTGAAATGAAAGGATTCTAGCAATAAGACGAAATCATGGAGAATCACTTTTCATCAGGCCAAACTATTCGTCTGATTATCTCATTGTTATCTACTCTGATTTCCTGATAACCTTTTAACCTCCTACCTGAAGAACCAGGTTTACCTGTGTTTCCTAAGAGCCTTGGACACCCCTATAAAAGTTCAACTTGAATTGTGATTATTAAGGTGTAAGAGAAGGAATATTATTGAGAGTGGTAATGCCTAGCCAAACTTTGACTGAATTTGAAAAGTTGGTTCCAGTTTGTACTTGAGATGAGAATCCACCTGAAGATCCTTGGACTGAAGCTAGTTGGGTTCTTGGTGAACTTTAAGTTTGGTTATTTCCTTCCAGACATTTCATTACCAGACTAGGTAATATCTCCAGTACTTCTGATCTCCATGTACACTGATGATGTTACTTGGACTCACATTGAAATGCCTGCAAGAAAACAATGAAGTTCAGAGAACACCAAGAACCCAACGGTGTAATCCTGAGCTACATATCTTCTCTGCTATTGGAATTGTAGGCTAGACAGTGAAATTGGAACAAACATTTCAGAAGAAGTCAATATAACCCCCTCCTGTTACTATTCAAAGAAAACTCTATGGATGTGTCCATGCCAACTCCCAAAATTGAACTGGATTCAAAAGAAGCTGTATCTTTTGAGTACTCATGTTTGTTACATTCATGGAAATTAACTATAAATGTCATGAAATTCAAATTTCATTTCAGACACATGTTGGGAGCCACCCCACTACTTTTGAAAGGTGTGGCCTCAGAACAACAGAATACCTTATACCACCACAGTCTTGAAATTTTGGGATTAGACAATTTAGAACTACGCCCCCTTCAGTCTGACCTAACATAGTACATAAAATTATCTGCTATAACATCCTACCTATCAATGACTACTTCAGCTTCAACCACAACAATACATGAGCAAATAATAGATACAAACTCAAGGTAAACCGCTCCAAACTCGATTGCAGAAAATACGACGTCAGCAGCAGAGTGGTCAATGCCTGGAATGCACTACCTGACTCTGTGGTTACTTCCCCAAACCCCCAAAACTTTAACCTTAGACTGTCTACTGTTGACCTCACCCCATTCCTAAGAGGTCTGTAAGGGTGTGTGCATAAGAGCACCAGCGTGCCTACCATCCCTGTCCTACTGTCCCCATTTATTCATATCCTTATCCTGTATTCATAAGCATGTTTATACTTCTATCTGTAATCTTATACGTGTTTGACAAATAAATAAATAAATAAATAAAATTCCAAATATGGTATATGTAGCTCTCAGCCTAAAAGAAGTCTTGCAATTGTATTTTAGGTAGAGATGCCAAGAACTGAACAACATACAACAGAATTTTCCCGCCTTTTTTTTTTTTGTTCCAAGTTCTCACTCAATTTGATGAAAGAGATTTTTTTTTTTGAAATGTCTTCCAAAGGAGAAAAGAATATCAATGACATTCCTATAGTTCTTTTCTTCCCTTATTTATTAATGGAGTCACCAAAGTTGAGAGCTTTTATCTGTTTGTTCTGTTTGATTCTCTAGAGGAGGATGCATACCGTCATCTTTCCAGTGATCTGTGATCCTCTTCCATGGCTTCTTGGTTTTTCATAGTGGAACTTCAGAAAAAGTTTCCAGGAGAACATTCTTTCTTCCAGATGTTTAGTAGCAGAGCCTTTGCCTCAACTGAGGGTAAGATCTATCTTTGAGAAGTTATCAATTTCTCTTCCCTTTATAGAAATTATAGTCATCTTCCAACTGCCCATCACTTATGAACATTTCAGGAGTGCTTGGGCCCAGCATTAATTAAACATAGATCCTTTAGCAGATTATATTACTAAGTGATGGTTCTTCCTTGGGAGAACCTTCGTGTTGTGGCTCTGACCCCCGAGCCCATCTTATCGGAGGAAGAAGGCTCTGAACATGAAGGAGAGGAGCCGGCCAGGCCTCCCTCTCCAGGCCCCTCCTCTCTGGCAATGCCTCAGGTGTCTGCCGAGGGAGAGGAGATTGGCCAGGAGCCAGGTGTCTTCGATGACAGCGATGACGGTGATACGTCGTTCCTGGATCCACGCCAACGAAGGCGAGATAAACGTTTGCAGCAGATGAGGAGGCGTGCCAGGGATTAAGCTGAGTCACTGGACCACACCCCACAGGCTATATAAGAGAGTGTGATGGCCATTTAGACTCTGTGATGGACAAAGCTAACTTCTGGCTAGTCACTTTGTACAACGCCTAAATCTGCTGAAGGTTTCTGTTTGAGCTGGACTGTTTTTGAAAACTGTGTGTATTTGTTGGTGATTATCTGGTGGAGGAAAACTCCCTCTTCTTGAAGTAAAGCATTTGGCAGACGGTTATCGTATTGCTGCCAAGTTCCTGATAACGAACCTTGTGTGTGCCAAGTAATTCTTTAACCCCCGGCTGGCTGTTTGTGCGTGTGTGGGGACGGGGACAGAATACTTCGGAAGGATAAGAACAGATATATACCATTAATGACTTTAGGACTGTTGGAAATGTGTTTGAATATTAGTAGCACGAGTTGGTAGTTAGGCTGTTGGGTTGAACTCTGAGCTCAGCAATTTGGTTGCAAATGTTTCATCACCATTCAAGGAGACATCATCAGTGTGTTTTGAGTTGTGCTCGTCTGTCAGAACACAGGTCTTGAAATACCTTTTTATGAGATGCAAATTAGTCTGAATGTTGTTTGTTTGGATAGTTCTGAGCCATGGTCTAATGTCGGATTGTTTGATTAGCTGTCTGTCATGTTGGCTCTGAGATCTGTGGATGAATCACCAAGAACTCCAGCAGAAGCAACTGCTGAATTGCACTTTGAAAATGGAAGAAGGTACAAAATGACTAGGAAGGAAGAAGCAATCACATGCATTTAATCTGGATTAAATTCAGATACAGTCAAATATTCATGTTCATCCTTGCCTCTTCCAGTTCATTTTCTTAGTCCCAATTTATTTATTAGGCTGGCAGTTCCTGGAACACCATAACAAGGCTGGTTTCCAGAGAGGCTTAAAAACCACAGCTGTGTTCATCAACCTTATTGCAGCATATGATACCGTGTGGAAGAAGGGATTGTCAGGTTTTGATCTTCCTCGCCAGCATTGGTCCACTCTGAATAGGCTCCTTACCCAACATGGTGTCTACCAGGACTCATTGTTTAAGTGGGGTCTTGTCTCTAACACTCAGTGTGACTGTGGTGCTCCTTGACAAAATATCCAGCACAATGTGTCCGAATGTCCATCAAGGGCTTACACCGGCTCAATGTCTGATTTTTTTCAACAAGCTGGGTGGACTGGACATTAACATTTGAACTACTATAAATCCATGTTTTTGCCATACACTAAATAAATAAAATCCTGGAACACCATCCACAGAAAAATAATACTTTCTCCAAGAAAGGAATATAGACTGGACTAGACAAGACAAGACTGGACTGGGGAAGGGGAAGTGGGAGAGGACAGGAGAGGTGAGAGGAAAGAGGTAAGAGGTAAGGAAAAAAGGGAAGGAAAGGAAAGGAAAGGAAAGGGAGGGGAGGGGAGGGGAAGGAAGGGAAAGGAAAGGGAAAGGGAAAGGGAAAGGGAAAGGGAAAGGGAAAGGAAAGGAAGGGGAGGGGAGGGGAGGGGAGGGGAGGGGAGGGGAAGGAAGGGAAAGGAAAGGAAAGGAAAGGAAAGGGAAGGGGAGGGGAAGGAAGGGAAGGGAAGGGAAGGGGAGGAGAGGAGAGGAGAGGAGAGGAGAGGAGAGGAGAGGAGAGGAGAGAGGAGGAGAGGAGAGGAGAGGAGAGGAGAGGAGAGGAGAGGAGAGGAGAGGAGAGGGGAGGGGAGGGAAGGGGAATGAAGGGAAAGGGAAGGGAAGGGAAGGGAAGGGAAGGGAAGGGAAGGGGAAGGGAAGGGAAGGGAAGGGAAGGGAAGGGAAGGAATTTATCTTGGAAACTTTTGTTCTGAAGTTTTACAGTTGTCCTTCAGCCAATTGTGAGTTTTCTTCCTTCAGCCTTGATGTTACCACAGCCCAACAGCAAAAAGTGTAATTAGTATCTCATGGTAAACTTTAGGAAAAGCTATTCCGTGAGCCAGCATACCCCTTGCAAAGAGGCAGGGTTTTGTTTTGTTTTTCCCCTCAAATGATCCGAAATGCTCTACAGCTCTTCATAAATGTGATGACAAAGAGTAGGAAGAGCGGGTGTCATGATTCGAAGCATTGAGCTGACAGATTTGACAATGAGCAACAAGGTCTCACCTCTGCCTTGACCCTTGGGATGTGAAATCAGATAGTCAGCCATCAAGACGGCATGGCTGTGAACATTGACCACCGAGTCCCAGAAGTGAGACAGTGGCCAACTGTTGTGTCATTCTTTTTTAAAGCTTGAGTTCACATTAGAGGAACACTCCAATTTGGAGAAAGGAAAAGGCGAGTTGATTTTAACCTTTCCCAACCCCTGACTTCTGTCGTCTCTGTGCGGATACTTAATAGAGCTCTTGTGACACGAACAAGAGTTGCTGCAGAACTGCACTGATGGAGAACTTTTCAAATACTGTACCACCTGTTAACTATAACAAATAAATAGATTCTATCAGCAGAAGAGAATATTTGTAGCTCAGGGGTTGAACCGTGGGTTTCTTGATGCTCTGGGAGCTTGTGTGTTTTCTTGTTTCTAGTTGGGGAATGAAATGGATGGAAGAAAACAAGTAAACTCAGAGAGCACCAAGGAGCTCACAAATACCGTATTTTTTGGAGTATAAGATGCATCCCCCCCCCAAAAAAAAGTGGGTGGAAATGTCTGTGCGTCTTATACAGCAAATATTGCACTTGGGGGGGGACGGGGGTTGGTGCGGCACTGATCAGCTGTTCTAGAATGGGTGGCAGCAGTGAATGGGTGGCGGTAAATGAGCAGCAGTGAATGGGCCATGGTGTTCTGCCTCAGCTATGGATCCCGAAGAACACAGCACACACAAACTCTGAACAAAACTTAGTTTACTCAAATAACACAGTTTTAGCAAATGCCGGCTGTTAATAAGTGTTCTTATCAGCCTGTCAGAATTCCACAGATAAGATAGTCAGAGTCTTACTGGAGTTGACATAAAGCCCAGAAGCAAGTTTGCAGAGAAATCCCAACGTGATGATTAGCGAACTAAAGTTGTTTCCTGCAGCTTGTTGCCAGCTGCGTTCTTTGTTAAATAGGCTAAGGAAGTGGCCAATTAGCCCCAAGCCTTACTCTCGAGGAGACCTCCTCCTGAGGAACCACTCCTGCCTTTTGGCAGCTCTGTGTGCCCATGCATTGAGAAGAGGCTCCTCCTCTTCATCCTCTTCACTTAAAGGAGCCTCTGGAGGTTCTGAAGGCCCTGGCTGAATCCCTGCCTCTGGCACCACATCTTCTCCAGCCTCCTCGCTGTCCGACTCGAGCGCCGGCTGCACAGGCTGCTGGTGCAGCACCACACCAGGCTCCTTGTCATCGGGATCAGCAACAATCCGTGCAGGCTGCTGGCGGCCCACAACAGGTGGCGAATGGGCCATGGTGATGAATGGGCGGTGGCAAACGGGCCACGCTGAACAGGCGGCGGTGGTGGCGAATGGGTAGCGGTGAGCGAGCGGCAGCGAATGGGTGGCAGCAAATGGGCTGTGGCGAACAGGCCAGATGAATACCAGATGGATGATGGGAGGCAGAAGCAGATTTTGTTTTCTTGTTTCCCCCCCCCCCAAAAAAGCTAGGTGATTCTTATAGTCCGAAAAATATGGTAGAACTGTTTTGTACACATTCCTAAGAGGCTGGACTTGGAGGCAAACAACAGTTTCTTTGAACTAATCCCTGACAATTATAGAAACCAGAGGGTTAGAGGTGAAATACCTGCAGCTGGTTACACTAGCCAATAGGAGTGGAAGCATTGCCCACAATTATATGAAGCACCACAAATAGCATCTCTTGTGCCTGCAGAAGTCAGAAAACAACCCTTCTGGTGGAGAGCAAGAAAAGACAAATTATCAGCTTCCCCAATAGACCAGAAGGAAAACACAACAAAATAAGCTAATTCTACTTTATTAGGTTGGCAGTTCCTGGAACACCATCCACAGAAAAAAAATAATACTTTCTCCAAGAAAGGAATATAGGAGGGACAGGGGTGAAATGCTCCCGGTTCAGACTGGATCGCCCCATCCAGTAGCGATGGGGGCGGGTGGTTCGGAGAACCGGTAGCAAAAATCCCTGCACCCCACCACCACCACCACGCCCAGCTGAGCCGCACGATCATCAGAGGCTTTTTTTTTTTTACTTTTAAAAGCATTTTTTCTACAACTTCTTCCACCGAAAAAATGCTTTTGAAGTAAAAAAAAAAGCCTCTGATATCGCGCGGCTCAGCTGGGATGTCAGAGGCTTTTCAAAGCATTTTTTCCTGCAACCTCTTCATTGGAAGAGGTGGTAAAAGAAATGCTTTGAAAAGCCTCTGACGATCAGGCAACACAGCTGGGATCGTCAGAGGCTTTTCAAAGCATTTTTTTAACCATCTCTTCCGCTGAAGAGGTTGCAGAAAAAAAATGCTTTAAAAGCCTCTCTGATGATCCCAGCTGAGTTGCCTGATTGTCAGAGAGATTTTTCAAAGCATTTTTTAAAAAGCCTCTCTGACGATCCCAGCTGAGTTGCTTGATCGTCAGATTTTTTTTTAAAAGCCTATCTGACGATCAGGCAACTCAGCTGGGATTTTAAATTATTTTTTAAATCATTTTTTTTCTGCAACTTCTTCAGCAGAAGAGGTGGTAAAAAAAAATACTTTGAAAAGCCTCTGACGATCCCAGCTGTGTTGCCTAATCGGCAGAGGCTTTTCAGAGCATTTTCTTGCATTTGCAGAAAAAATGCTTTGAAAAGTTAAAAAAAAAAGTTGGCCACGCCCACACAGTCACATTTCCCCCCCTCCTCCCACACACACCAAGCCACGCCCACAGAACTGGTAGTAACAAATTTTACATTTCACCCCTGAGAGGGGATTAGACAAGGCTCAATTGAACTGGGAAAATAAGGCTAGACTAGTAGAATCTTGCAAGTCTTGAAAGTACAAATTATCCACCATCTCCTTTTACCAGCTGGTCAGTTAGGGTAGATCCTTTCTGGTTTTCTTTCTTTGCTCATTACTCAGTTGTGGGCTTGTCCCTTCTTTATCTAGAACAGGGGTGTCAAACTCAAGTCCCTTGGGCCGGATCCAGCTTCCGGGGTGTTTAGATCTGGCCTGCAGGACCGCCCTGGAAACAGTGAAGGAACGGCCCGCGGTGTCTCTGCCAGTGAAAATGGAGCTCAGTGCCTCTGCCAGTAAAAATGTGTGTGCCCTATTGAGCTCTGTTTTCACTGGCAGAGAGTGGCAGGAAGCAGTTGTGGCTGAAAACAGAGCCCAGGGGCTGTGCGTGGTCCTCCTGAGCTCCATTTTCACTGGCAGAGGGCAACAGGAGGCCGTCGTGGCCAAAAACGGAGCTCGTGAGCTTGCTGGCAGAGTGCTTGGGCCACCACATATGCCCCCAACATGATTGATCTTAAACTGGCCGTGCCCACCCTGGCCATGCCCACACCAGGCCCCCGAGGTTAAACACACCCCTGATGCGGCCCTCAATGAAACCGAGTTTGACACCCCTGATCTAGAACATAGAATAATAGATTTGGAAGGGACCTTGGAGATCTTCTAGTTCAACCCCCTTGCTCAAGCATTTCAGATAAATGGTTGTCCATTCTTGTCTTGAAAGTCTCCCACAACTTCTGAAGGCAAGCTGTTCCATTGGTTGGTTGTTCTCACTCCGTGATGACGAACCTATGGCACGGGTGCCAGAGGTGGCACACGGAGCCCTCTCTGCTGGCACATGCGCCGTCGCCCCAGGTCAGATCTCCGTGGCGTTTCTTTCGTGAGCTTCTATTTCCCTGCAAACGACAAAACAGAAGCTCACGAAAGAAAAAGACCTTACCTCTTGCCACACTGCCAGTGTTGGGATGCCCTATCTCCCACCAGCTAGCTGGTCTTTGGGTCTCTGCTGCGCAGGCGTGCATGTCCGCACATATCCGTGCGCATGTCCGCACATGTGCCTGTTTGCACTTGAGTGCACGCAGGTGCACCTTTCAGTTTGGGAATGCACACGCACGTAGTTCGGGCACTCGGTGTCTAAAAGGTTCACCATCACTGTTCTCACTGTTAGGAAATTTCTCCTTAGTTCTGAATTGCTTCTCTTCTTGGTCCTTGTCTCCTAGGCAATATCTCTTCTCACCTCCACCCGCTCATTTTCCAAGGTCATTCTAATTTCTTTTACATAAATAGAAGCTGCCCATACATTGGATTCTGTGCAGGTTGGAGGCAATATTGGATGTTCATGTCCTGTTCAAATTACAACAAGCAGGCATATGAACAAACCTTCATCAAATGCAGCACTTGGATGCATAGGAGAGACGCTCTGCAAATGATGCAATGAATGCATGAGGTTGCGTATTAAATTCATGTTTCCTTCCACAGTACAAGTAGTCCTTGACTGACAACCACAACTGAGCCCCAAATTTATGTTGTTAAGTGAGACAGTTATTAAGTGAGTTTTGCCCTATTATACAACCTTTCTTGCCACAGCTGTTAAGCAAATCACTGCAGTTCTTAAGTTAGTAAGATGGTTACTAAGTGAATCAGGATTCTGCATTGATTTTGCTTGTCAAAAGGTAATCACATGGCCCTGGGACACTGCAACTGTCTTAAATATGTGTTTGTTGTCCGAATTTTAATCACATGACCATGGGAAAGCGACCATTGTTTTAAAGTGTGAAAAATAGCCTAGCAATAGCACTTAAGACTTCTATACTGCTTCACAGGGATTTACAGATGTCTCTAAGCGGTTTACAGAGTCAACATATTGCCCCCAACAATCTGGGTCTTCATTTTACCGACCTCAATGGTCATAAAGCGCTCCATGGCATCGGGCCTAGCTATCTTCGAGACTGCCTGCTGCTACCGACGACCTCCCATCGTCCCGTGCGCTCCCACAGAGAGGGCCTCCTCAGGGTGCCATCAGCCAAACAATGTAGGCTGGTGACCCCCAGGGGGAGGGCCTTCTCTGTAGGGGCACCTACCCTCTGGAATCAGTTGCCCCCAGAGATAAGGAGAATCCAAGACCTCAGTGCCTTCCACCGTGCCCTTAAAACCCACTTTTTCCAGCAAGCCGGGCTGGCTTAAGAAGAAATTTTAAATGTTTTAATTGGTTTGTATTTTTAATTTTGGGCCAAATTTATATATATTTTAATTGTTTTTTAATATTTGTATTTTATGTTTTTTAATTCTGGCTGTACACCGCCCTGAGTCCTCAGAGAGAAGGGCGGTATATAAATTTAAAATAAATAAATAAAATAAATAAATAAATAAATCACTTTTTTTCAGTGCCATTGTAACTTTGAATTGTCACTAAGCAAACTGTTGTAAGTTGAGGACTACCTCCACTGCTGGGTCTGTTAAAACACAAGACAGGTGCTTTTCGTCTCGAACATAATGCCATCCATTTTTGATGGAGGAACAATCGTGGACAACCTGTTGCAGTATGATTAGCAGTAAAGTGATACACACTGCAATAATTTTCCTCCTAATCACGTATCCCTAGAATCAGGGATCCATATCAAAGGACCAAGGACCCCTCATCCAAATCAAAGTCCATTTGGTTGCTAAAACAACAACAACAACAACAACAACGCACGTACCCGTGGCCTTCATTTCCTCCAAGAGCTGATTATTTCTCTATATTCAACAGATTTAATAAACCTATTTTATTTGCCTTCCCGCAGAAAGCAAGCTTTTTCCAGCAGTTTCCTGCTGACGTTTTGGCAGCATGACCTGGTTGAATATAAAGAAAAACAGCCTAATAATAAAAGCGGTTTTGATGGTGAAAACAAACACAAGAGACATTTTATGTAGCTCTTCCTACTGAGTACAAAATTGGACCAAGCCAGGATGAAGAGTTGCCCTTTGTACGTTCGCTACTTTTGTCTGGCTCCAGCGAGGCACAATCAAAACTGCATTTGTAGCATTTATTCAGTAGAGATTCAGCACAAAAGGATACCAGTTTCCTAATTTCTCTGTTCAGCCAAGGTCTATATATGGAGTCGTTCAGATACATCAATTGCAGTGAGCTACATCCAACCCGATGTATTTATTTGTAACTTTTTGCCATTGTTCTATCAAAACTTTGGCTTACTTAAGGATGCACAATGAAAGCTGTTATTTATCAGAGATTGTTATGACCCAGGTCTCCTAGGCAGATGCAGGCTTCAATAAAGTCCTTTATTGTTCTGCTATTCCATGACAAATGGCCTTACAACAGCTGATAAAGCTCCATCCCAAATATTCCTGAAGGCAGCCACTCATAGTCGGAATGGGACTTTTTATTTATTTTATTTATTTAATATAATTTGTATGCCGCCCTATCTCCGTAGGACTCAGGGCGGCTCACAACAAATAAAAACAAACCCAATAAAACATAAAATACATAAATATGCATACATAAAATACATAAATGTATAAATATATAATTTAAACATATATTAAAACCCATTAAAATAATAAAAAAAAAACCCTCAGTCCAGGCTGGGCGATGTGAACAGCCATGTTTTTAATTCGCGGTGGAAGGTGCGAAGGTCAGGAGCCAACGGAAGCCCCAGGGGGAGTTGATTCCAAAGAATGGGTGCGGCTACAGAGAAAGCTCTACCCCTGGGGGCCACCAGCCTACATTGTCTAGCCGACGGCACCCGGAGAAGGCCCTCCCTGTGAGAACGCACCGGGCGATGGGAAGCCGTTGCTGGCTGCAGATGGTCCGACAAGTATCCTAAACCATGTAGGGCTTTATAGGTCATCACCAGCACCTTGAATCTCACCCGGAGGGCAACCGGTAACCAAGGCTGGTGTGGGGTTGCGCCATCAGCCTGTACAGCCGGCGCTCGCGTCAGACAGCAAGGAGGTTGAAGAGGATGTGGTGCCAGAGGCAGAGACTCAGCCAAGGCCTTCAGAACCTCCAGAGGCTCCTTCAAGTGGAGAGAGCGAAGTGGAGGAGCCTCTCCTCAATGCTCAAGCACGCACGGCTGCCAAAAGGCAGGAGTGGCTACTCAGGAGGAGGAGGTCTCCTCGAGAGTAAGTCTTCAGGATAATTGGCCACTCCCTTAGCCTATTTAAATCACACGGCCTTAGTAAGTTTCTTGCTGGAAACAACTTGTATTATTATCAGAGTATTTTGGTTTATCATATCTTGTTTTCTGGGCTGGTTGCCAACCTTTGCCGGTCTTGTTTATTCTTGCTATTTATTAAATTTGATAAGGACCGTTGGTGTGTGTCAATATCCTCAGAAATCCGGAGCTGGGGTAGAACAGGTGGGGCATTCTCCTCACGAGTGGCCTGCTCTGTCTGCGCTGATCCCGCCTTCTCTACACTCTCCAAGGAGAGGGTGTTTCTTGCTCCTCGTCTGAGCTCTGTCTGTCCTGTTCATCCTTCCTCTGTTCCTCCCTGCCTGCAGGTCTTACTAATTCTGAACAGCCATGCCTGGACTGACTCTACCCTTCCCCAGCTTCCTCCAAGGCCAACGGAGCTGCCCTCTCACTCACTCAGTTCTTATTCCAGCTCATCTTCCATCTCAGATTCAGAGTCCGACAGGGGCATGACAGAGATGTTGAGTGACATTGAGAAAAGATTGTATACGGAAGATCCACCTTGAGACATGCTATCTCTTTGATTTTTTTTTTTTTTTTTTGCTCTACTTGGTCTAGGACAGGGGTGAAATCCAGGAGGTTCTGACAGGTTCTGAGGAACCGGTAGCGGAAATTTTGAGTTTAGAGAATCTGCAAATAGCACCTCTGGCTGGCCCCAGAGCGGAGTGGGAATGAAGACTTTGCAATATCCTTTCCCCAGGAGAGGGGAGGGAATGGGGATTTTGCAGTATCTTTCCCCTGGAGTGGGGTGGGAATGGAAATTTTGCAGTATCCTTCCCCTGCCATGCCCACCAAGTCACATCCACCAAGCCCACCAAGCCACGTCCACAGAACCGGTAGTAAAAAAATTTGGATTTCACCACTGGTTTAGGATGATGTTAAATTAAAAAAAATTAAAAACCCTCCTATTTTTCTCAGGTTAGAGGACATACAGTTATCAGGAATATATATCATCCCTAATAAAAACAATTCAGGTTTAAAATCTACATGTTTCCCTATTAACTTTTCTAGACATCTGTGTATGTATTTTTGCCCAAATTTTTTTAGCTTTAACACAAGTCCACCACATATGAAGAAATTCAGGCTTTCAGTTGTGGTTGTAAGTCAAGGAGTATCTTTGTGTCTCGTCTGTATTTCTTAACCTACCATATTTTTCAGAGTATAAGACACACCTTTCCCCCCCAAAAAAAGGGGATGAAAATTTAGGTGCGTCTTATACACCGAATGTAGCCCCACCACCCACTGGCCCCCACCCTTTGGCCTCTGCCTCCCAGCAGTTTACCTCCTTGCAGAAAGAAGAAACAGCCCATTTCAGCTTCAGCACAGTCAAATTAGCACAAGTTGATTGTCTGTTGGATCGGCCTCCCGACTCTCAGCTGTTTCAGGCTGCAGGGATTGTCATTGCCTATTGCTGCGTGGGCCTCTGCTGCTTGCTGCAAGGAGGTAAATTGCTGGGAGCAATTTTTTTTTTTCTTGTGCTAATCAAGCTATGCTGAAAATGAAAATGAAAATGAAAGTAAAGCAGGCTATTTGCTGTTTGCTGCAAGGAGGCAAAAATTCTGGGAGGCAGAGGCAGATTTCTTTTTCTTGTTTTCCTTAGGTGCATCTTACAGTCCGGAGCATCTTATACTAAAAAAATACGGTATTTCCACTAGCTCTATTGCTTTTGCATTTCTTTTGCTTTTCAAAGTTAATATCAATTCAATCAAGTAGAAACTGTAGCGTGCAGGATACATTAAGGCTGAGGCTTAGCCTTTTTACTCATAGATATACATATAATTTCTTCACAGTTACTCTGGGACACAAGAATTGCCTTTCTTTGGATGAGTTCAAACAGAGGCTGCACCGCCACCTGGGAGGAAGTTACTCGTTTGAATTCCTGCACTGAGCAGGAATTGGGGTTGGGCTCCTTGGTGCAAAAGGTTGCTTACAGCCCTATGATTTAAACATCTTAAAATGCTTCAAGTATTTCTACAAAAGGGTTTAAATTGAATATAAATATAAGCATTAATTTTGGTAACAATTACAGGTAATCCTCAATTTACAACTATTCGTTTGATGAACTTTTGAAGTTACAATGGCACTGTAAAAAATGTAATGTCTATGGAGATTGTCAGTCATCCAGGTCATAATTGTCCCAAAGGTGCTTTTTCAAAAGGCAACTGGACTTTCTTTGTTTTGCTTCTCAACCAAGAAGCGTCTTCAGTTCTGACTCTCAAGATTCTTGGATGAGAATCAGAACTGAAGGAGCTTCTTGGATGAGATGCGAAATGTCTTCTGTTAAGGAATTCCAGAGCAACCCTAGAGTAGCACATGAAAGCGACTGAGAGCAGTTGCAAATAATTACAGCCAACACACAGATACACTGAGTTGTGTTTACTTTTAGGAAATAGTAATAAGGCACAATCCAATAAACAGTCCAGGTCAGACATAGATAAAGCAGTAGATAGTAAAACAATAGTCCAGGGATATTCCAATAACAAAGTCTTCTTACCAGTCATTGTAGTCATATACAATAAACAGTTGCAAACAGTAGCAAACACAGCAAATTGTTGTGGCCCTGCCCTCTGAGCCTATCTCATCAGAGGAAGAAGGCTCCGAACATGAGGGAGAGGAGTCAGCCAGGCCTCCCTCTCCAGGCCCCTCCCCTCTGGCACTGTCTCAGGTGCCGGCTGAGGAAGGGGAGATTGGCCAGGAGCCAGGTGTCTCTGATGAGGGCGAGGAAGGAGAGCCGTCGTTCCTGGATGCACGCCAACGAAGGCGTGATAAACGGTTGCAGCAGTTAAGGAGGCATGCTAGGGATTATAGCTGAGTCACTGGACCACACCCCAGAGACTATATAAGAGAGGGTGGTGGCTGGTAAAAATCTGTGACGAACAAAAACTAACTCTGGCTAGTCACTTGAACAACGTCTGAAGCTGCCGAAGGGATATTGTTTTGCTGGACTATTTGCAATGCATATGTAATTTTATGTTATCTGTTGCAGTAAAGCTCTTCGCAGACGGTGCTTATATTGTTGCCAAGTTTGAGATAACGACCTGTGTGCGTGCCAAGTGCTTTCTTAACCCTCGGCTGGCTGTGTTTGTGTGTGTGTGTGTAGACGGGGACAGATCAGCAAATAGCAGTAACAATCAGCAAAGAGCAGTAATGATCAGCAAAGAGAAGCAAAGAGAAACTAACCATGTTTTAAGCTTCCTCTTAAGGACGTTGGCTACAGAGCTAACCAATCAGGACACAGTATGATGCAATACAGCAATACAGTCTTAAAGCTATATTGAGGGTTTATATATTGCCTACCCAACAAGTTAGGTAATTATCACTTCCTAACATCTTCCAGGAAAATTGCCTTTTGAAAAAACACCTCTGGGGCACTGAAAAAAGTGACTCAGGACCATTTTTCACACTTACTATCCTTGCAGCATCCCCGTGGTCATGTGATCAAAATTTGCCACTGGTTCATATTTATGACAGTTGCTGCATGCCAGAGTTTTATGATCACCTTTTCAGGCCTTCAGACAAGCAAAGTCAATGGGGGCGGGGGGGGGGGAAGTCAGATTCGCTTAACAACCATGTTATTAATTTAACACCACTTAACAACTGTGCTTTTTTTCAGGAGGCAGCCAAACTCTCAAGATCAAGCTTGGATGAGAAGTGAAACGTCTTCAAAAGAAAAAAAAAAACAAGAAATTCCAGTTGACTCCTGAAAAAACACCTTTGGGCAGTGGTGAAATCTAAAATTTGTTACTACCGGTTCTGTGGGCGTGGCTTGGTGAGGGGGCGGGGTAATGTGACTGGGCAGGCGTGGCCATTTTTTAAAAAAAACTTTTAAAAGCATTTTTTCTACAACCTCTTCGGCGAAGAGGTTGTAAAAAAGTGCTTTCAAAAGGCTCTGACGAGCCCAGCTGAGTTGCCTGATTGACAGAGGCTTTTTAAAAAGACCTCTGCCGATCAGGCAACTCAGCTGGGCTCGTCAGAGGCATTTAAAAGAAAAAAGGGTTTTTTTTTCTTTTAAAAGCCTTTGACAATCCCAGCTGAGCCGCCTGATCATCAGAGGCTTTTTTTTAAAAAAAAAACTTTTAAAAGCATTTTTTGGCCGAAGAGGTTGTAGAAAAAAATGCTTTTAAAAGTAAAAAAAAAAAGCCTCTGATGATTGTGCGGCTCAGCTGGGCATGGGGAGGGGGCAGGGATTTTTGCTACCGGTTCTCTGAACCACCCGCCTCTATTGCTACTGGATCGGGCGATCCGGTCCGAACCGGAAGCATTTCACCCCTGCCTTTGGGAGAACCATGACCTGGATGACTGAGAATCTCTACTGACTTTTAAGTGTTAGCAATGTTCGCTGCCTTGCATTACCTATAAAGATATAAAGGCAGGATGAAAATCTGGTAAATAATAATTTTACTCTAATATTGTATACTATAAATAAATTGGGAGTGTGTGTCAGATTAATTATTTCCTATGCACATTTTCACAGTGTTAGCAGAGAGTTTTCAACTAGAAAAATGCAACACATGTCAGCATTCCTTACATTTTATTAAGCGGTCCGTACCGCAAATAAACCCAGTCTTATTTATTCTCTATTTAGTAGGTAACCTTATTTCACGTGGTTAAGATAATCAGAGAAGCAAATGGCATCTACTTCTAATTTTGAGAGTAAATGCACTTTTATAGCCTCTGCCAGGCTCCCCCATCCTGTTTTCCATAATAGCCTCTTGTATAATTACTACATAATCTTCAAGCATAAAGAACACCCCAATTAGTCTGTAATCTCTAATTATAATGTACTCACCAACCAGTTGCGTGTTTATTTAAATTCAGTAAAATAAAATATCTTGTTAATAAAAACGTTGGAGGATAATTGGGTGGATTTGGGGTGCCAAATTCAGTCGGCGGATGCACAGTCTAATGAAATTCCCGGGCTCTTAAGTAAATATTATTTTTATTTTCATGGCCTCCTGATAAAAAGCAGGTGCAAATATTATGGTGCCGTTTACTTCTCCTCGGCTTTCTTCGATGGGAAAGGATACAGCAGATGGACGTGTAGCCTTTGGCAGAACTACCTAATACATAAGCCCACTTAAATATTTATAACAGCCTTCCGAGGCACATGATTATCAACTCAACTGCAATGTATTTCAGAGACAGGTTTAGAAGTGAACGTTGGAGTCTTTTAAAAGCCAGCTTCCCACAAAAGAGGCAATCATCCTGGTCACAAGATACATGCAGAAAAAACAAACGAGAGAATTTTCTCTTTCCACAGTAGAATAGAATAGAATAACAGAGTTGGAAGGAATGTTGGAGGCAGTAGTGAAATCCAATTGTTTTTTTGTTTTTTTTTTTACTACCGGTTCTGTCGGCGTGGCTTGGTGGGCGTGGTGTGGCTTTCTGGGTGTGGCAGGGGAAGGATACTGCAAAATCTCCATTCCCACCCCACTCCAGGGGAAGGGTACTGCAAAATCTCCATTCCCATCTCACTCCAGGGGAAGGACACTGCAAAATCCCCTTTCCCTCCCCACTCCTGGGGGAAGGATATTGCAAAATCTCCATTCCCACCCCACTCTGGGGCCAGCCAGAGGTGGTATTTGCCGGTTCTCCGAACTATTCAAAATTTCCGCTATCGGTTCTCCGAACTGCTCGAAATTTCTGCTACCGGTTCTCCAGAACCTGTCAGAACCTGCTAGATTTCACCCCTGCTTGGAGGTCTTCTAGTTCAACTCCCTGCTTAGGCAGGAAACCCAACACCACTTCAGACAAATGGTTATCCAACATCTTCTTAAAAACTTCCAGTGTTGGAGCATCCACAACTTCTGGAGGCAAGTTGTTCCACTGATTCATTGTTCTAACTGTCAGGAAATTTCTCCTTAGTTCTAAGTTGCTTCTCTCCTTGATTAGTTTCTACCCATTGCTTCTTGTTCTACCCTCAGGTGCTTTGGAGAACAACTTGACTCCCTCTTCTTTGGGGCAGCCCCTCAAATACTGGAAGACTGCTATCATGTCTCCCCTAGTCCTTCTTTTCATCAAACTAGACATACCCAGTTCCTGCAACCATTCTTCATATGTTTTAGCCTCCACTCCCCTAATCATCAGTCTCAGGTGCCTGTTCACACTGACTCCTAATATAGGTCTTTCCCCACATCTGATAATTTTTCCCCAAAGGCTATTTATGAAGAATATCAATCAGTTTGGAAGACTTTGTGAGTCAATGGACTTAGGATCTCAGACAAGACTCAGAAACATGGGGAAGATTTAGGATCATTAGCTGCCAAAGTATGATGTTGTTTTGATATGTATTTTTTTAATAATTGTTTTTTTTTAATTGTCTGCACTCTAACCAGGGTGACTATAACTTAGTAGCCATGTGAGAGAGCCAATCTCGTCCAGTTATGAAGCACCAGATTAGAAACCAGGAGACTGTGAGTTCTAGTCCTGCTTTAGCCATAAAAGTCAACTGGGTGATTTTGGGCCAATCACCAGGACACTGTGAGTTCTAGTCCTGCCTTAGGCATGAAAGCTTCCTGGTTGAGTTTGGGCCGATTACCAGGACATTGTGAGTTCTAGTCACACATCAGGCTTGAAAGCTACCTGACTGACTTTGGGCCAATCACCAGGAGACTGTGAGTTCTAGTCATGCCTTAGGCGTGTCTTTCTCCAATCACCAGGTCACTGTGAGTTCTAGTCCTACCTCAGGCTTGAAATCTGTCTGGGTGAGTTTGGGTCAATCACCGGGAGACTGTGAGTTCTAGTCCCGCCTTAGGGATGAAAGCTGGCTGTTGTTTCAAGGAAAATAGGAGGAAGGAGCATTAGGTATATTTGCTACCTTTACTGATTTGCATGTATGTAGACAGACAGACAGACAGACAGACAGACAGACAGACAGATAGATGATAGATAGATAGATAGATAGATAGATAGATAGATAGATAGATAGATAGAGTAGAGTAGATAGGATACAGTAGATAGACGACAGACAGGCAGGCAGGCAGGCAGGCAGACAGACAGAGAGACAATTGTTGTTAGTTGCGAAGTCGTGTCCGACACATCGCGACCCCATGGACAACGTTCCTCCAGGCCTTCCTGTCCTCTACCATCCTCTGGAGTCCATTTAAGCTCATGCCGACTGCTTCGGTGACTCCATCCAGCCACCTCATTCTCTGTCGTCCCGTTCTTCTTTTGCCCTCAATCTTTCCCAGCATTAGGCTCTTCTCCAATGAGTCCTTCCTTCTCATTAGGTGGCCAAAGGATTTGAGTTTCATCTTCAGGATCTGGCCTTCTAAAGAGCAGTCAGGGTTGATCTCCTCTAGGACTGACCGGTTTGACTGCCTTGCAGTCCAAGGGATTCGCAGGAGTCTTCCTTCAGCACCATTGTTCAAAGGCCTCAATTCTTTGGCGCTCAGCCTTCCTCATGGCAGATAGATAATAGACGGATATAAATTAAAGAAATAGAAGTTGAATAAATGACTGACTGAATGAATGGAAATAAAGCTACATTTCAGTGAAATCTGCCTTCATTAGCATGGAAATATATTTATTTTCCTTTCCTTGCATTCTCTCTCTTCCTTTCTTCCCCTATCCTTGGACCGGGCCAATTTTTAGTGAATTCTCTAAGTGTTTTTGGTATGTTCTTTAAACTTCTACATCCCTTGACATTTTCCCTAAAGTCTTAAGATTAAGATAATCTGATTTTCTTAGACTTTCTTTCCAAAGTTTTAAGATTAAGATAATCTGATTTTCTGAATCAGAAATTGGAGGAAGCCTTGCCTCAGAACATCTCCTTTTAGTGGAAAACCCCACATTTCCCCCACTTTGTTGACCTACCAAGAAATTCCCCATACACCCTATTGCCAATGTCAGCAAAAGAATCATCCCACTCAACGTAATTGATTGATTGAAGGCATGCAAATCATCAACTGCAGTTTTAGTGCAATGACCTGCCATCCTAGACAATCAATTAAGAACATAAGCAATCGGGAGGAGGGAAAAAAACACATTTTGAAGTGGTGTGTTATGGAAGAGATGCAATTATATTCACAGTTATAACACCTATTTTTAGCATAAAGGCAAACTGTGAAAGTGGGAAACTGAAAACAGAAGAAGCATCAGAAATGAGGGGTAAAAAAAACATGAAGAAAATGACAAGTTTTCTGAATTCACATTTATTTTTTAAGTGATTACCTACGAGCTCCTTTAAAAAAAAAAAGTTTTACAAAATCAGCCATAGAACTTTACTTGTCTCCCAGGATTCAAAGAAAGAATGTTAAAATGATAACAGAAGGAATTGGACTGTCCGTCAATTAATCAGTTGGGCAATTAATCATCAATCAATAATTAACCAATCAATCAGTGGAACGGCTTGTGGGCGCTCCATCATTGGAGCTTTTAAGGAAGATATTGGATTGCCATTTGTCTAGAATGGAATAGGGCAGGGGTGTCAAACTCACCATGTGTCACGTGATGGCCCCACCCCTGCCCAGTTTAGCGAAGGGGAAAAAATTCCCGACACATCATGTGAGGATGATGCGAATTTGACACCCCTAGTATAGGCTCTCTTGCTTGACCAGGGATTGGACCAGGGGTGAAATGCTTCCGGTTTGGACCGGATTGCCCGATCCGGTAGCGATGGAGGCAGGTGATTTGGAGAACCGGTAGCAAAAATCCCTGCCCCCCCCCAGTGCCCATCTGAGCCACACAATCATCAGAGGCTTTTTTTTTTACTTTTAAAAGCATTTTTTCTACAACCTCTTTGGCCAAAAAAAATGCTTTTAAAAGTAAAAAAAAAAAGCCTCTGATGATCGCGCGGCTCAGCTGGGATCGTCAAAGGCTTTTAAAAGAAAAAAAAACTTTTTTTTCTTTTATGCCTCTGACAATCCAGCTGAGTTCCTGATCATCAGAGGCTTTTTAAAAAAGCCTCTGATGATCAGGCAACTCAGTGGGATCGTCAGAGCCTTTTGAAAGCATTTTTAACAACTCTTCACCGAAGAGGTTGTAGAAAAAATGGTTTTGAAAAGTAAAAAAAAAAATGGCCACGCCCATTCAGTCACATTACCCCACCACCAAGCCACGCCCACAGAAGGTAGTAACAAATTTTAGATTTCACACAGGATTGACTAGAAGACCTCAGGTCCCTTCCAACTCTGTTGTTCTGTTCTTCTGTCCGATTGTCACACCAACTGCTACTCACAACCAAGATCACTTGTTACTTAAGGCAGCCTCATTTTCCTGATTCTTCCAGCTGTGCTGAAATTACAATTTCACTGGGTCCAGCCAGCATGAATTCCAGCACTGTAATATTTACAAAGCATCAGTTATGAGTTACATCCCATAGTCTTGCTTTATTACTTTCCACTCTTACTTGATCCCTTGTTCATTCCTCAAATCTTTAAAAGAGACTGAAACCGTTCTGCAATTGTCTTCATTTCCACTGAGTTCAAAATGTGGGATAAATCCTGTAGTACTGACAGAGGAGAATATTTGTAGCTCAGGGTTAACTGTGGAGTCTTGGGTGCTCTTTGACCCTGGTGATTTTTTTTTTTTTGGCAGATGTTTTATTACCAAACCGGGTCACATCATCAGTGCTACAAAATCACCAAGCTTGGAGAGCACCAAGGATCCCTAAAACCAGGGGTGAAATGCTTCCGGTTCAGACCGGATCGCCGATCTGGTAGCGATGGTGGCAGGTGGTTCAGAGAACAGTAGCAAAAATCCCCTGTGCGCCCTTTTCCCATGCCAGCTGGAAGGTGATGATCAGAGGCTTTTTTTTTTAACTTTTTAAAAGCATTTTTTCTACAACCTCTTCCGCCAAAAAAATGCTTTTAAAGTAAAAAAAAAAAAAAAAGCCTCTGATGATTGCACGGCTCAGCTGGATCGTCAGAGGCTTTTAAAAGCATTTTTTCTAAACCTCTTTGAGGTTTATTTATTTATTTATTATTTATTAGTTCAATTTATATGCCGCCCTCCTCTGAAGACTCAGGGCGGCTTACAATGCACTTATAGCAATAGCCTTCATTCTTTTGTATATACCTGCTTATTAGGGCTTTTGGCCCCCCATAAGCAGTGTTTCTACAAAGTCATCTTATTGCCCCCACAATCCGGGTCCTCAATTTACCTACCTCGGAAAGATGGAAGGCTGAGTCAACCTTGAGCTGGTGAGATTTGAACTCGCACTAATTGCAGGCAGCTGGCAGCTAAGTGCTACATAACAGCACTTAGTACGCTGCACCACCAAGGCTCTTGAGGTTGTAGAAAAAATGCTTTTAAAAGAAAAAAAAAGCCTTTGATGATCAGGCAACTCAGCTGGGATCATCAGAGGCTTTTAAGAGCATTTTTTACAGCCTCTTCGGCCGAAGAGGTTGTAAAAAAAATGTTTTTAAAAGTAAAAAAAAAATAAAAAATAAAGTTGGCCACGCCCACCAGTCACATTACCGCCCCACCAGCCATGCTCACAGAACTGGTAATAATAAATTTTACATTCCACCACTGCCTCAAACCCTGTAGTGTCTGAACACAATACACAATACACAATAAATGACAGGAACACAAGTGAAGAACACAATATGGAGTGGGGAGAAGTAAAAGTCTGCATCAATAAAAGAACACACCAACTGCAACGTTGCACAGTGCTTGGAGGCAATGTTAAGTGCGTGTATAGCTGTGCCAGTGAGAAACTGAGTCAGCTTTCCAGACTCTGCTGACATCATGTGATTAGCCAGGGCTGCAGCTCACAGTCTGAATTCTTGGTCAATAGAACCCATGGTGAAGTGCTGTGTGTTATCAGCTATTCTGTGTTATCTTGGAGGTATCTGCTCACTTTGAGATTGACACATCCGTGCTAGAGTTTTAATCTTTCTGGAAACACTGTATTTGTTCTAGCACCAGGGATATATTGCTGTTTGTGCTATGGTTAAGGCACCAGATTAGAGACCCTGGAGACTGTGAGTTCTAATTGCACCATAGCATGAAAACCATTGGGAGACCTTAGGCCGTCACTCTCAGCCCAACTGACCTTGAACAGGACAGGACAGGACAGGACAGGACAATAAAAAAAAAATAAATAAAATACAGAATGGAATGGAATAGAATGAGCTAGAATGGACTTTGGAGGTCTTCTAGTCCAGCCCCTTGCTTAAGCAGGAGAACCTCTACCATTTCAGATAAGTGACTGTCTAAACCCTTCTTACAAATCTCCAGTGATGAAGCACCCCATCTTCTGAAGGCAGGCCATTCCACTGGTTTATTATCCTCACTGTTAGGAAGTTTCTCCTTAATTCTGTACTACAGAGCCTGTAGTACAGTGGACTAAAGCACTGTTATTAACAACTGCTGCTTGCAATTACTGCAAGTTCAAATCTCACCAGGCTCAAGGTTGACTCAGCCTTCCATCCTTTCAAAGGTAGGTGAAATGAGGACCCAGATTGTGGGGGCAATAAGCTGACTTTGTATAAATATACAAAAGAATGAAGGCTATTGCTTAACGCATTGTAAGCCGCCCTGAGTCTCCGGAGAAGGGCGGCATATAAATTAAAGCAGAAAAAAAAAATTCCAGGTTGCTTCTCTCCTTGATCAGTTTCCATCCATTATTTCTTATCCTGCCCTCAGTGCTTTGGAGAATAATTTGACCCCCTCTTCTTTGTGGCAGCCCCTCAAATACTGGAATACTTCTATCATGTTACCTCTAATTCTTCTTTTCTTTAGACTTAGCCAAACCCAAATCCTGCAGCCATTCTTCATATGTTTCAGTCTCCAGGCCTTTGATCGTCTTAGTTGCTGTTCTCTGAATTTTTTCCAAAGTCTCAACACGTTTTCTGTGGTATGGTGACCTCACAGAGTTGTTGGGAAAATAGAAGGAGGAAGGAGTAGAAGGAGGAAGAACTGACTGCCTTGAGTTATTTGTGAAAATAATAAAGATGGGATATGAATGAATGAATGAATGAATGAACGAATGAATGAACGAATGAATGAATATTTCTTCATCATCATTAGATCCTGTGCAGAGCACATTGGGCAGCAAGTGTTTTCCACCTGTTTCAATCATTCACAGCACCTTCAGCATCATCCCAATGGATATTAATAATCCTAAAATATTCCTTAAGTGTTTGGCAACCCTGTTTCCTCTGTTCCCCAGGAGGTATCCAATGTAATTCAATTTTTGGATGCCAATATTTAGGCATACAGCTTCTTAATAGTGCTAAAACAGTTGGATAGGCAAGGATCAAGTTGGAAAGAACATGATGGTGAAAACATTCAGGGCTATTGTTATTGAAGCAAGGACATAGTCTTTATCAAGTTTAACATATGACCTTAGGAGAACATCAGTTCTGACCTTTCAAATGCACATCTGGGAATTAACAATGGGAAATCAACATACAAATTCAAATAGAATATCTGTAGCTCAGGGTTGAACTTGGGATCCTTGGTGCTCTCTGAGCCTGGTTGGTTTCTTGCAGACATTTCATTACGCAGGTAGGTAATGTCATCAGTGTGAGTATCAAGGTTTTGCTCTTGTTTATATACAGTATAACAGCATGCCTGCCAATGTTGGTGGGGGTGTGGTTTTTTTCTTGGTAGTTCCTTGACTGGACTATTATTGTTTGCTTGTTTGTTTGTCTGGTGTTAATCCGTTTATCTGGGTTTTGACTCCTGAATAGGAAACAAGCCAGGTTGGGGGTGGGGGGGTCACATCCCTAAACTCTACATCTGTACTCAAATTGTTTTGCTTTCTACAGATTGCCCTCGGGAAGTGAGGGGAGCCGAATGTCAACTTGCAAAGCTTTCAAGTTGCCATGAGCAGGAGGGAGGGAGAACTGATAGAGCTGATTGATTTCCCTAACTGAAGCTTCATTCCATACATGCTTTCTTACCACAATCAGAAGGAGGATGTTGGATTTCACAGCCAGCCAAAGTGGTTAATTGGAGAATGTGATTTATGACATGGCCAGGGAGGAGGGGAGAGACAGGGTCATAGGGGAACGTAAATCTACGTGGGATTCGTTCTAACTATATCCGGATATTGCCGAAGTGGTGCTCCTAATAAATGACTGTATTTCTTTTGAAGTTTGGCTCATGGCTCATAAAAGAATTAGGGCATCTTTTGGAATCTTCACATCCTGTTGTTGTTTCTTCTTAGCTTTTTAATCATTTGCTTTGAATGCTGTGTAAATGTGATTTATCTCTATGGGTCTACTGATTTGTTTGAATGCCAAGCTTCTAGGAATTCCCTAACATTTCTTTTTGGATTTGGCTTCTTCTAGAATTCTAGGTTGCTGAGTTGAAATTATGGCTGAATCTGTCCATGGGTACTGGGATTAAGGAGTTTTCATTTGTCTTCTAACTTCTGGTTGGTATGGATGGGTTTATGGATGGGTTCTGCCTGCTTGTCCTACACAGTATTTGTTACACTCCTTATGTGCCAGAAGTTAGGCAGCATAACTAGTATTTTGAGATAAATGAGGAGCAAAAACACAGCACACAGAGCCTTTAGATAAATAATAGTGGTTTATATACAGCTAAATATTTACATACATATACATGGTTAAATACCTTATCATACAGCTACTGACACAAGGAGAGCAATGAGATACATGACGAGAGAGAACATGAGGAGAACATGAGGAAAAGGAACGCCCTCTAATGGCTTCCCTTATATAGGCAGCTTCTGACCCAGCTTCTTAAAGTGGCAGTAACCCTGCTGCCTAATTCCCATTGTATCAGCTTTCAGTTGCCTCCACTTACAACCTTCCATCAGCTTACAACTATTAAATCTACATACCCTGAAATTATGTTATAGATGACATGCTTCTTTCCTTCTTGGGCTACTGTGTTTTTTGGTTTACTTAAGAAGTTTTGGAGTGCTTTAGTTGCTTTGAGTGCTACAGTGATGTATGTAATAGTCTGTTGGCTGTTTCTGAGATATTTGATAGATATAAACAGAGAGCAAAACCCCACTCTCACTCACCCTGATGATATTACCTAGTTGGGTAATGAAACATCTGCATCTACAAGCAAAAAACCACACTCAGAGACCATCAAGGACTTCATGCCAATTCCAGTTGCTACTTAATTCTTGGTCAAATTAAATTCCAAAAGATGCCTGATTTTATTTGTTGGCTTATTATATATATTTAAATATATTTAAATGATTTAGCAGATCTGTTACTCACGTCGGTTTCTTGTACAGCGAAGGCTCAAAACATTTCAAATGTTGTTTAATTCTGACAAAATGGCCAAATCTTTGCAATTTCCTTCTATTCAGATGAATTTAATCCATTTGCTCTCTCTCTGTGCACATATTTTGTCTTACTTCCCAAATGGGGTTTCCTGCTGGTAGCAGCTATTGCAGCAAGAAAAAAAAATATAATCACATCATACCACCTGCTGTACATGCATATGAAAGCAGTGCATTATTCTACAATGTTAGCAACTTGCTAAAATATTTTAGAATTGCAGTTCTCCAATAAAACAAGACTGTTACAGGAATGTGTTTGACTATTACTAAATCTTTTATAAGATTGACGGCGTGACTGAGTAAGAAGATTGACTGGTTCATTGGCTGATTTAGTTGCACACATAGAATAGAATAGAAAAGCAGAGTTGGAAGGGACCTTGGAGGTCTTCTAGTCCAACCCCCTGCCCAGGCAGGAAACCCTACACCACTTCAGACAAATGGTTATCCAACATCTTCTTAAAAATTTCCAGTGTTGGGGCATTCACAACTTCTGCAGGCAAGTTGTTCCACTGATTAATTGTTCTAACTGTCAGGAAATTTCTCCTTAGTTCTAAATTGCTTCTCTCCTTGATTAGTTTCCACCCATTGCTTCTTGTTCTACCTTCAGGTGCTTTGAATAATAGTTTGACTCCTTCTTCTTTGTGGCAACCCCTGAGATATTGGAAGACTGCTATTATGTCTCCCCTAGTCCTTCTCTTCATCAAACTAGACATACCCAGTTCCTGCAACTGTTCTTCATATGTTTTAGCCTCCAGTCCCCTAATCATCTTTGTTGCTCTTCTCTGCACTCTTTCTAGAGTCTCAACATCTTTTTTACATCGTGGCGACCAAAACTGAATGCAATATTCCAAGTGTGGCCTTACCAAGGCATTATAAAGTGGTATTAACACTTCACGTGATCTTGAGTCTATCCCTCTGTTTATGCAGCCTAGAACTGTGTTGGCTTTTTTGGCCGCTGCTGCACATGGCTGGCTCATATCTAAATGGTTGTCCACTAGGACTCCAAGATCTCTTTCACAGTTACTACTATTGAGCAAGGTACCACATATATAGTACCTATGCATTTTGTTTATCTTCCCTAAATGTAGAACCTTGCTTTTTTCACTGATGAATTTCATTTTGTTAGATAGCGCCCAATGTTTCAACATCAAAGCTATGCCCTTGTCAGGCACAAAGAATCAGGACTATGTGTTAAGTTACAGCCCAGGAGATTTATTCAGGCCTGTACACAAGAATCTAGTCAGCTAATGGTCAACATCATTGGCACTAGATAAGAGTCAATAGAATTCAAGGGAGGCTGGACCTGGATTGTTTGTGGCAATGTAAGAACTCTAAGCCGATGGTATGTTTAACTCTGCCCCCTACTCTTCTCCTACAGCTATAGAGTTAATGTCAGCATTGCAAGTAATGCACCCATTTAAAGCAGGCAGGTAGATTCCTCAAAGAACAATTTTCTGGATACATCATATTAGCACAACCGGTGAAAATCGACTCTGAATGTTCCTGCGGTTTTTACCTAATTAAAAAATGAAAGTTTTTCCTTTCCACCAAGTCATCAGTCACTTTGTCCAATAGAGGTGCTGGTCGGTTACTTGGTTACTCTGCTCCTCCTCTCCCGGCCACCTGTTGGAATGACCTTGGTTCTCACAAGAAAACTTTTGGTTTTGACAACAAAACCCTGCTAACTATCCCCCCCCACACCCTTCTGCCTTGTGGCAATCCTGAACCCAGAAAGATGGCCTCAGCCAGGTTTGCTTCAGGGTTGACAGTTATTTCTTGATATGTGTGTCAGCACTCCAAACTACATTCGTTCCAGTGCTGAAATAAGGAGAAGAGGGAGTAGCTGGCAAGAGGACACTTGACTTTTCACCTACTTATTTTCCCTGAAGATAATATCCCCTAGGAGATGGGTTGGGAGGGGGCACATTCCTGGGAGCTGAAGTAGTAGATATGGGAAGAGTGATTTGGAAGATGGCCAATGAGACGCAGAGAATTGGGGAATGGAAAGGGAAGATTTGGGGTCAGGAAGTCAGTGTTGGCTACGACGTAGTCGGGAACAGATTGTTGTGCTTAATAAATGAAAGATTTCATCAAAGACTATTTGTTTGGAAATGCAATTTATTTGAGACGACACCAAAACCTGACAATGTGTATATCTGCTCCAGCTTACCTACATAGGGGTGTTGCCATACTTTCCTGCCTGGGCATAATAAGAAAGGATTCTATCCACATAAAACAATGCACATGAATTTGACGAACCTTGAATTACAAAGTTCAGCAATCCTAAACCATCCTGCAGGTTAGATAGCAAAGCTGACTTCATTTTTTGAATGCATTTCCTTATACATCTAAAATGGCATCATTCCTTCACCAAACACCCATAGCAACAGTTTTGGAGAAAGATTGATGGATACAGAAATACATATATGTAAAATCTTTAAGAGGAAGGGGAATGTCTGGGCATCTGAGCAACAAATAATGGATGGAAGCTTGTTAAAGAGAGAGATCCAACCTAGAAGTAAGGCATAATTTTATGACAGCGAGAACAATTAATCCATTGCAATACATTGCCTCCTGATGTTATGGATGCCGCATTACTGGAGGTTTTAAAAAAGAGACTGGACTACCATTTGACTGAGATGATAGCAAGGGGGTTGGGCTAGAAGACCTTGGAGATCCCTTCCAGCCCTATGATTCTATGTTCTATGAAGCCCATTTCTTCCCCTATCTCAGACCTATATTCCACATATAACTGATTACAATTCTTTAACCACACTGCTACTTTTTTGGGCTGGGTGGGTGTTGACATAACAAGGGATGACCCTCACTCTCTCAAGGACCTTGGAGTACTCATTTCTAAAGATCTAAGTGCCAGAGCTCACTGTAACAACATTGCCCAAAAGGCATGAAGAGTTGTTAACCTAATCTTGCGTAGCTTCTTCTCT
The DNA here is from genome assembly GCF_029531705.1 of Pantherophis guttatus. The sequence goes on along the minus strand of NW_026844077.1, from coordinate 9,271,932 downwards.
GGTAATATTGTACTACTAACTAGAGCACATAAAACATTTGCTAGACCAATTCTTGAATACAGCTCATCTGTCTGGAACCCGCACTGCCTATCGGACATAAATACTTGGAATGCACTACCTGACTCTGTAGTTTCTTCCCCAAACCCCCAAAACTTTAATCTTAAACTGTCTACTGTTGACCTCACCCCATTCCTAAAAGGTCTGTAAGGGGTGTGCATAATTGCACCAGCATGCCTACCGTCCCTGTCCTAATATTCCTTTTTACTTACTCTTTTCATGTATTCAAATTATGCTTATACTTTAACCTGCTATCTTATATATGCTTGACTGACTGACTGACTGACTGACTGACTGACTGACTGACTGGATGGATGGATGGATGGATGGATGGATGGATGGATGGATGGATGGCTAGGCAATCCATAGAACAGCCTACAGACCGTTTAATAGCAATAGCTGTTAGACTTATATACCGCTTTACAGTGCTTTACAGCCCTCTCTAAGAGGTTTACAGAGTCAGCCTATTGCCCCCAACAATCTGGGTCCTCACAAGTTAAAACAATATAATGTAGGATTTCATGACATGAAGAGAAAGCAATTAGAAGAAATCAGAAGTTGACAATTTGATCGGCATTTCCTATGGGGATTTTCACCAGCTACCCGATCATCCTGTTGTTCTTTTTTAAAGTTGATACATTCACAGCTACAGGTAGTCCTTGAGTTATGACTGGTTGCTTAGCAACCAACTGAAGTTATAGTGGACCTACTAGTACTTACGATCCAGGTCTAAAATTCCCAATTCCTCCTTTGCAATCATGTGACCACACATCATGCACTCGGCCGCCTGCCCTCATTTATGGTCCATAGCCATATGATCATATGTTATGATGGTTTACTGAAAACTGGAATTTACTTTTTTGGCAAAAGCAGCCCATAGCAAATTGCTGGTTTATTTAATGACCACATAGTGTCATCTGCACGTCTATAACCATTTGGTTTGGTTCTGTAACCCAACAAGACAGACACAGACTTCATTAGAACTGCAGAAAAAACAATGGCTACCAACCTGCCTTCCATTGAGGACCTGTATACGGCACGAGTCAAAAAGAGGACCGTAAAAATATTTACAGACCCCCTCACATCCTGGACATAAATTATTTCAACTCCTACCCTCAAAAAGATACTATAGGGCACTGCACACCAGAACAACTAGACACAAGAACAGTTTTTTCCTGAATGCCATCACTCTGCTAAACAAATAATTACCTCAACACTGTCAAACTATTTACTAAGTCTGCATTACTATTAATCTTCTCATCGTTCCTACCACACCACTGTCACTTATGACTGTATGACTGTAACCTTGTTGCTGGTATCCTTACGATTTATATTGACTATTTCCTAATAGGATTTGATTGCTTATTTATTCCCTATGACTATCATTAAATGTTGTACCTTATGATTTTTGATGAATGTATCTTTTCTTTTGTGTACACTGAGAGTGTATGCAACCAGACAAATTCCTTGTGCCCAGTCACACTTGGCCAATAAAAAAATTCTATTCTATTCTATTCTATTCCATTCCATTCCATTCCATTCCATTCCATTCCATTCCATTCCATTCCATTCCATTCCATTCTATTCTATTCTATTCTATTCTATTCTATTCTATTCATGGCCACCCCAAAGAAATTGTAAAATCAGATTGGTCATGTGAGTGAACCAAGTCATAGTTTTCAGAATTTGCAACAGTGGTGGGCAGGCTTCATTATGGTCGTAAATTGAGGACTGCCTGTATATTCCTGGAAATGTTGTTTCAGGAGTCTTTTGAAAAAAAAATAATGTCATGTCTATCGCAGGGATATTCCTTTTGGCAATTTCTAGTGGCTCTCCAAAAAGAATCCCATCTCCAATGACCAAAGCTCCTGAAAGCTGGATTTGAATTATTCATAACAATGTTTGACCACTGAAGCCAGCTTCACAAAAGCAGAGCAGTTACAAACCTTCATGGATTTCTTTTCTTTTTTTCTTTTTGAAAGAAACATGACTAGCAAGTCCCAGAGCAGTAATTAAAATTAGGAGATGAAGAGAGGCCTCTTCAACGTATTTTACATATATTTCCACTTCACCTCCAATAGTTGGTGCTCCCAAAGATGTGTAACAAAGGAAATACAAAGAAGAGAAAAGAACAATAATTTTTGCTCTGAGTGTTTGAGAGCAACAATAGACCATTTAATTGAAACACTAATGATCTTAAGCATTTTATGAGGTAGATGGTCCCTCATGCAACCTTGGCAACAGAACCAGAGGCTCCTTCTCTATTTAAATCTTCGGATTAAATTTAATTGCTGGGAGAGGACATCACTCCACGTTGAATGATATGCAGGTTGAATGCAGGTTAGAAGCTCAAATTCAATTTATGCTCTAAAGTAGATGGTTAGGCCGTGCAGCCAGTGTGCCTTTTGTAGCCTCAGTACTGTTGGGGTCAAGATCCTGAGGTAAATTCAATGGTGGAATTACAGATTTAATTCTTGGGAAAGAGGCACAGAGGTTTTTTTTTTTGCTGAAACAAAGATAAATTGACAAAATATTAAAACAAATATGGAAAATAATTACTAAGATATTTTTAAAAAAACAGTTTGGTCTAGTGGTTAAGACACCAGAGACTGTGAATTTGAATCCTGTCTGTGGCATGATGGTCAGATGGATAAATTTAGGCCAATCATCAGGAGATAGTGAGTTTCTAATCCACTTTAAGCATGAAACTGGGTAATTTTAGCCATTAACTGGGTAATTTTAGCCAATCACCAGGAGACTGGAAGTTCTAGTCCTGCCTTGGGTATGAAAGGTGGAGGACTTTGAGCCAATCACTCTCTCTCAGCCCAACCTACCTCCCAGGGTTGTTGTTATGTGGAAACTAGAAGAAGGAAGGAGTGTTGGGTAATGAAACAAAGAGAAAGAAAGATGATTAGGGGACTGGAGGCTAAAGCAGTGGTGAAATTCAATTTTTTTTACTACTGGTCCTGTGGGCGTGGCTTGGTGGGTGTGGTGTGACTTGGTGGGCGTGGCTTGGTAGGTGTGATAGGGAAGGATAATACTGCAAAATCTCCATTTCCACCCAACTCCTGGGGGAAGGATATTGCAAAATCTCTATTCCCACCCCAGTCTGGGACCAGCCAGAAGTTCTCCGAACTACACAAAATTTCAACTATCAGTTCTCTGAACTACTTAAAATTTCTGCTACCGGTTCTCCAGAACCTGTCACAACCTGCTGGATTTCATCCTTGGGCTAAAGGATGTGAAGAACGGTTTCAGGAACTCAGTATGTGTAGTCTAAGGAAGAGAAAGAGTAGGGGTGACATGATAGCAGTCTTCCAATATTTGACTGCCATTACAAAGAAGATGGAGACAACCTATTCTCCAAAGTATCCGAGGCAGTGGTGAAATCTGGCTGGATCTATCGGTTTGCATAAACTGGTAGTGCTGGCGACGGGAGGCTCCACCCACCCGCCGGGATGTCATTACGTCCCATTTTTTACCTTCTGCGCATTTTTCCAGAATGGTATAGAGTCTCCTGCTTGAGCAGGGAGTTGGACTAGAACAGTGGAGAAAATTTTGGTGGTCCACAGAAAAATTATTTGCATTTTTCATATTGCACTAAATCAGGGGTCCTCAAACTATGGCCCCTGGGCCGGATAGGTGCAATGAATATTTGTGTTGCTGCAGAAAGTCTCCCCCTTCAGGGTCTTTTTGTGTGGGTCAGAGGGGGGCAGAAATTCTGACTTGGGGTCTGCTTCAGCCTCCTGGTGTGGGGCTTTGGGCAAAAGCTGGAGCGAAGCTCTGCTGTTGGCGAAGAGCCAGAGGGCCTTGTTCCAGTGGGAGTGCCTCATGGCCTGGAACTATCTAACCATCTCAGCCCGCTGAGCCTCCAGGTGCCAGTATCTGGCCTTGCACTCCTGCAGATCTTCCCTCTGCTTGGAAAGCCTATGCTTGTAGTCCTCAGTGAGGTGCTTCTGCTGAGCCTCCTTCTCAGCCAGATCCAATTTGAACTGAAACAGCTGTTTTGCCAACTCTTTCTCATGGCGGCTGCTTAGCTCCAACAACTGCTTCCTGTTGGGGCCCTAAGGAGCCCAGGTGGACAGGCGAGGAGTGTCTGGGAGGGGAGGGGAGAGTAGAGGCTGGCAAGTTGCCCCTCAATGTGAGTGACATCGAGTTGGCCATGCCCACCCAGTCACGTGACCACCTAGCCACGCCCACCCAGCCAGTCATTAGGCAGATCATATTAGTGGTCTATGGGATTTAAAATTATGAATGTAGTGATCCCTGAGATCTGAAAGGTTGGTGACCCCTGGAATATAAGACCTTCAAGGTCCTTCCCAACTCTGTTATTCTGAACCCTGTATTCTAAGAGTCCTTCCAACTCTGAGATTTAATGAAAAATTCTTAAAGGTGTAAAGCAGGGAAATTTGGCTGGATGCAATGCTGTGCACCACAGAGATTTTGTTCTCTGCTTCACAAGTCACATCGTGGAAGTGGCAGTTTAATTAAAAACTTTGAGGAAGGACTTATCTGTCTTGATCATCAGCTTCTGGACTTTGAGGACAGTGCCTTGTGACATGCACAACTGCTTCTTATGTGCTTCACGCTGTCATTTAGAAGCAAGCCGACCATTCTTTTGCTGAGACATTTCGTGGGCACTTCAATTAACCATGTGTTGAAGCTTTGTCTCTTGAAATCTCTACATAACCCTAAATGCACATTTGCAACTTTCAAGCGAGGGACAACAAAATAACGTTGGTATAGAGAGAGTCGCATAATAAGAAATTGCTTAATTTACAAGGCAGAAGTCAATGCAGGGGTGAAATGCTCCCGGATCGGACTGGATCGCCCGATCTGGTAGCAATTTTTCCTTGTTAATTTTTAAAAGTATTTTTTCTACAACCTCTTTGGCTGAAAAAATGTTTTTAAAAGTAAAAAAAAGAAAGCCAATCAAGCAAGTCAGCTGGGATCGTCAGAGGCTTTAAAAGCATTTTTTTACAAACCTCTTCAGCTGAAGAGGTTGTAGAAAAAATGGTTTTAAAAAAAAAAAAAAAAAAAACCTCTGCCGATCAGGCAAGTCAGCTGGATCGTCAGAGGCTTTAAACATTTTTTTACAACCTCTTCAGCTGAAGAGTTGTAGAAAAAATGTTTTTAAAAGTAAAAAAAAAAAAAAGCCTCTGCCGATCAGGCAAGTCAGCTGGGATCGTCAGAGGCTTTAAAGCATTTTTTTACAACCTCTTCAGCTGAAGAGGTTGTAGAAAAAATGGTTTTAAAAGTAAAAAAAAAAAAGTTGGCCATGCCCACTCAGTCATATTACCCTCCCCCCATCAAGCCACACCCACAGAACCAATAGTAACAAATTTTACATTTCACCACTGGCAGGTAGTCCTTGATTTACAGCCACAACTGAGCCCAAAATTTATGCTGCTAAATCACTCATTTGTTAAGTGAGTTTTGGCCCATTTCATGACCTTTCTTGCCACAGCTGTTAAGTGAATCACGGCGGTTGTTAAGTTAGGAACATGGTTGCTGAGTGAATCTGGCTTCCCCATTGCCCTTGCTTGTCAGAAGGTCGCAAAACGTGATCCCGTGACCTCGGGATACTGCAACCGTCATAAATATGAACCAGTTGCCAAGCAACTGAATTTTGATCCTACGACAATGGGGATGCTACAACAGTTGTAAGTGTGAAAAGTGTCGCTTTTTCCAGTGTTGCTGTACCTTTGAATCAGGGGTGATATCCAGCAGGTTCTGGAGAACCAGTAGCAGAAATTTTGAGCAGTTTGGAGAACCGGCAAATACCACCTCTGGCTGGCCCCCAAAGTGGGGTGGGAATGGAGATTTTGCAATATCATTTCCCTGGAGTGGGGTGGGAATGGAGATTTTACAGTATCCTTCCCCTGAAACGCCCACCAAGTCACACCCACCTAGCCACACCACATCCACGAAGCCACGCCCACAGAACCGGTAGTAAAAAAAAATTGGATTTCACCACTGCTTTGAATGGTCACTAAACAAATTGTTTTAAATTGAGGCTTACCTGTAGATTGTTAAGATTAACATCAATAGGAGAGTGTACTAAATTACATCATTACATCTGATATCATATTCCTATGATGGCGAACCTATGGCACGCGTGCCAGAGCTGGCAGGCAGAGCCCTCTCTGTGGGCACATAGTATCTTGTGAAAGGAGAAATAATTGATTCATTATAAACCAGTTTAGACCAAGTGTTTGGCTAAACATATTAAGTAGAAATAAGTTTCTCGTTAATTAAAAAGTTGCTAACCTCACAAAAGCCTCTCTCTTTTCCTTCCTTCACTGGACAATATTTATTGATGGGCTTAAAACTTCAGCAATAGAGGAAAGGAATAACAGAGAAAGGATCTCAGTAACAGTAACAGAGTTGGAAGGGACCTCGGAGGTCATCTAGTCCAACCCCCTGCTCAAGCAGGAGACCTGTACTTGGGATTCGAAACGCTGAACTGCCAATCTTTCTGATCGGCAAGCTCAGTGCCTTAGCCACTGAGCCACCTAGTCGGACTGCTTTTACTTTCCTCAGGTTCCTAAGTACTGTTCTTACAAGTTTCCTATCGGTCCACTTTCCAAAACATCTTGGCTTGGTTATATCCCTTTTGAAAGTAATTTTCCGACATTGTTTTATTGTTCTTATATTTTCCCATTCTTTATATGGGTGAATCGCCTGTAGCCAATTAAATTATGCAGCCAATATTCTCTTCCTTTTGGCTAAACATGGCGGCCGATCTTCCCGCCAAATTCAGCTTTATTATTACTGGAAGTTCTTAAACGATGTAGCTCTCCAAATGAGATTGTAGACTTTTATGATCTTCTGCTTATCCTAAATCCCCATTTAGAGGGTCTTGGCATGCCAAGGGAAGAAGAAGGAATGTTGGCCATTGAGGGAGGGAAGAAAAAGACAAAAGAAAGAGGATTTTGGCACTCCGAAAAGAAAGACCTAGCCAGCCAGCTGTTTCCTCAAAAGCGCCCAACAAACCCCTCCGTCGTTTGACACCATCAGCTTAGGAAAGAGGCTTGCCAACTTAATTGCCTCGGAAAAGATGAGCAAAAACAGGGGAAAGAAGGCATCAGACAGATGCTTCATCCCAGCAGTTAGAAGTACTGATCTCAGCAAGTGAATGTAATCTTAGCCAAGGGAAAAAAAAAAAAAAACCCTTAAAATACATTCAATAAGGTTCAATAAACCTTCAACAAGCTGCCACAAAGAAGAAGGGCTCAAGCGACCCTCTAAAGCACCTGAAGGCAAGATAAGAAGCAACGGATGGAAACTAATCAAGGATAGAAGCAACCTATAGAACGGAGGAGAAATTGCCTGACGGTGAGAACAATTCATCAGTGGAACGCCTTGCCTCCAGAAGTTGTGGGTGCTCGAACCCTGGAGGTTTTTAAGAAGGGATGGAACAACCATTTGTCTGAAATGGTATAGGGTTTCTTGCTTGGGTTGGGTTGGACTAGAAGACCTCCAAGGTCCCTTCCAACTCTGTTATTCTATTAATAACTAGATCCGGAGAAAGGTTAGAATGTGAATAGCCGTCGACTTACAAGGCATCAGTTAGCAACTGAAATTACAACAGACCTCCTCAGGGCTACTTATGACCTGGATTTGAATTTCCCATGGCCATACACACGGTCACATTATTTTATTTTGCATGCTTAATAACTCATCCGCATTTACAGGTGTTTGCAGCATTCTGCAGTCACATGACAGCAATTTACAACTTTTATTTATTTATTTATTTTGCCAGAAACCAGTGTTTACTACCAGTTTCCAGCAAAATAAATGCCCATTGCAGGCAATGGATTTACTTAACAATTACCACAAAAAAATGGGGAGAGGTTTATGATGGCCGGCTATTACAGTTGTAAGTCGAGGACTATCAAAGGTAGAAGCCGCTGCAGCAGCTTCCCAAAGGTGCTTTTTCCAGAGGCAACTGGGCTTCCTGTGTGTGTGTGGTTTTTTTAAAGACGTTTCACTTCTTACATAAGAAGCTTCTTCAGCTCTGTTCAGCAGCTTGTTGTCATATTGAAGAGAGGTTTGTTGTTAACTTTTGATTGGTTTACTCCTGGCATTCAACTGATTGGAAAAAGAAGAAGGGGGAGGAGGAGGGGAAGTAGGGAGGAGAGGGGGAGGAGGGGAAGTGAGGAGGAAGAGGAGGAGGAAGAGAGGAAGTGGGGGAAGAAGGAGGGGAAGTAGGGAGGAGAGGAGGGGAAGTGAGGAAAAGGGGAGGAAGAGGAGGAGGAAGAGAGGAAGTGGGGGAAGGAGGGGGAGGAGAGGAGGTGGAGGGGAAGTGAGGAGGAGGAAGAGGGAAGAAAGAGGAGGAGGGGGAGGAGGGGAAGTGGGGAGGAAGAGGGGAGGAAGAGGAGGAAGAAGAGAGGAAGTGGGGGAGAAGGAGGGGAAAGAGGAGGAGGAGGGGAAGTGGGGAGGAAGAGGAAGAAGAGGAGGAGGAAGAGAGGAAGTGGGGGAGAAGGAGGGGAAGGAGGGGAAGTAGGGAGGAGAGGAGGAGGTGGAGGGGAAGTGAGGAGGAGGAAGGAAGAGAGAAGAAAGAGGTGGAGGGGAAGTGGGGAGGAAGAAGAGGAGGAAGAGGGGAGGAAGAGGAAGTGGGGGAGAAGGAGGGGAAATAGGGAGAAGAGGAGGAGGAGGGGAAGTGAGGAGGAGGAAGAGGGGAGGAGGAAGAGGAAAAGGGAAGAAAGAGGAGGAGGAGGGGAAGGGAAGAGGAGGGGAAGTGGGGAGGAAGAGGAGGAGGAGGAGGGGAAGAAGATGAGGAGGAGGGGAGGAGGAAGGGAGGAGGAGGAGGGGAAGAAGATGAGGAGGAGGGGGGGGCGCTTAGACTGCAATGCCACAGTCACCTATTTGAACACAGACATCCTGCAGATACTAACCCTATAAATAATGGCATTTATGCAAACTATTTTCAATTGTTGTTTTTTTTGTTAACACGTGCTTTTTTCAAATTTCTTCCTTGTTTTTGGGGATCTGCTGGCATGTTTACTCCCATGTGAATAGCATGATACATATGAATGTATCATGTGATGATTTAGAATAGAATAACAGAGTTGGAAGGGACCTTGGAGGTCTTCTAGTCCAACCCCCTGCTTAGGCAGGAGACCCTATACTATTTCAGACAAATGGGTGTCCAATCTCTTCTTTAAAACTTCCA